>JAHZNC010004863.1:0-23280 GCA_027744095.1 Zhuqinia jingwanae | reverse complement strand
CAGACTTTTCCTTTCTTTGCTTCTTTTTCAAGCACGTGCTTTTGCTTTTCTGTCTGTAGAAAGTCAATAATGCGAATAAAAAATATAAAAAAAGGGTCCTGTGCTCTCTGACGAGAGAAAAGGGTGTGTGTGTGTGTGATGCAAGTATGATGATATGAATACGAAAGAGCTAAAATTACAAGAAAAAATATATAAGATGCTCTTATGTTATGTAAGCGTGTGCTCACGTTTTTTTATGATTTTGCTTGATGCAATATTCAAAAGTAAACAAAACAAAATCGTTGAAAAACAACCCGAGAGAAAAGGAAGGGCAAGGCTGCATCATCGTCGTCATCATCATCGTCATCATCATCATTTCACAACATTCCACCATTTTCAACAGCAACCCTGCACTCTACCATTTTTTTTTGTATTCCCAGTAAAAACTTTGGCAATAAAATAAGTTTATTCTCATTGTTGCCCCTCTCCTTCTGTCTGCAAAGTAGGGAATGAGCTAAATATGCTGAAAGAAGAGGAAACGGGTATGAGTAGTAAACGCACTTGTACCATGCATACCACCACCAAAAACACAGTTTCCAGAAATAAGAATGAAGAGGAAGAGAGAGGATTTCATTTGCAGAATCTTCTCAAATTCCCATGAACGAAACATACTTTTCAACAAAACCATGTGCGTTGTTGGTGGTGGTGGAGGAGGTGGTTAGTTGGTGAGAAGGTGAATGAAAATATGGACAGTGAATGCTAAAAGCACACAAGTACAAAAAATATTATATATGTAATATTCTCTGTTCTTGTTCAACTTTGTTGATGAAATGACTATTAATTATGGTTGCAGCTGATTTTAATTGGTTGTGCATGCCTGTTGTTTCTTGATAATGACATGCTTTGAAGAGGATGAGGATGATGACCACACAACAACAGCAGGTTGTTGTCTAAAGAAGTTTTGAGTTTATTTGGGAAACGTGAGACAAGCTCCCATTTGAGAATTTACTCTTTCAACATGTTCTTCACGTTGTTGCGCTGTGTGGTGGTGCTCTTGTCTTTTTTTTTCCTTTGCAATATTTTGGGATATTATCTTTCACGAGGAAGCACATCCCGATAGATAGGATACAATGTGATCGTGTTTCCTTACAAATAAAAAGCCGGTATATTCAACCATGCTATATATTTTACATGACAATCAATCATGCGATGTATCATGAAAATTTACCTTTCATCATCATCGATGACTTTTTCAGACATGCATTTTATATATATACATATAATATATTTTGTACCTTGTTTTGGTACTTTTGTATGTAATCAAACCCAAAATACTGACATGTATCCCCAAAAAAAAGGTTAATTCTTCCGTGAAATTTCCACATGGTTCTTCCCGTATGCTCTCTATCCCTCAACTCTGTTTTGTCATCTTTCTCTCAAGGAGAATAACAACACAAGCCAAAGTCATAATAGATAATTCAGCAGCCAAAAAATGTACACAAAATCCTCTTTCCCACTTTATCTGTATACTATATATATACACACACACTTTGTTTGCCTCCTTCCTTAATATTTAAGTCATGCCATGCCACACGACTTTCATTCACTCACTCACTCACCACATGGAGCAATAAAAAGGTCCTTTTGGTATATAGTCAAGCAAACATACTCATCTTCCAGGAAACCCGTTAATGTAGGTATAAACATCATTGTACCATATACACCATACGACTAGTTCTTTTTTTCGGTACTTGTTATTATTGCCCCTGAACAAAAATAAAATGTGAATGAATGGGAATATGTATAAAAACGTGTACTACTATAAAATCCGAGTTTACTCCTCAAATAAAATTGTCTTGTAGTATGAAGTAGTTTTTCGCAATGTAGTAATGCTTTTCAACACTATTTTTTCGATTTCCTATCTACAGTAGTGGTATACAAAATAAAAGCTTTGTGTCTTTGTGGGAAAGGGGGAAAAATGTGCTGATTACTTCCCGCCACAGCAACCAACACAACACTACACACTGCAACTACTCTTGTATATAAACATATAGTTCATGACTCATTTGGAAAATGAAGAGCATGCCAAAGTCATTAAAACTGTTTCATTAGTTCTTTTTTTTTTGATTCACCAGAAACACAATATTCTTTGCATACCGTGAATATTACCACAAAATACACACACATTTACAAAAACAAATAGGTATATTATTTGCCTTTTGTGCTCTAAGCTTAATCGTAAAATTTTGTAGTCGTATATTATCAGCAAATCAGCAACCAAATTATTTTTTTTACACAACATGTGCATACCTATATGCGTAGCTATGTATGTATGTAGATTAGAGCATGTTTTGAGTTGAACGTGTGTAGTTTATTTTGACGCAAGTTGTTTCCCACTATATTCTACAAAATGACTTGATATTAAAAACTTTAAAAAAAGGTATTTTATCTGTCAATACGTAATATATGCACTTGCCTTGACATGCCGGTATATACATACATAACTTTGTTTTGATATTATATTTTGATTTTTTTTATATCTATCTATACGGAAAGAACCGGTGGTGAATGGATGGATACATAATATGTATGTATATATAGAGAGGTTTTTTTGTTAGCTATGGTTTGGCAGTACTTTTTTTTGAGCAATAATAGTTCTTCGTACACGGCCCACATTAAAAAGGCAACATTAAAAAAACACGCACTCGAATTACGTTTATTTTTTTCGTTGCTGTTGTTGTTGATGATGATGATGATAATGTTATTACGTCTGCTGCTGTTTATAAGTTTTACTGTTATATAAATATATATACCCTTTTTCATTATTACTTTTATATAACCACTACCGTCAAAAAAAAAGTATGAATGAAGGTTGATTGTGTCAGTGTCTGTGTGTTCTTATGTCTACATAATAATATTATTATCTTGATTGGTAAGTACTAATAAAAACAACTGAATAGTAAAAAAAAGTGTGAGCATTTTAGAAAGGGAGAGTCAGTCGTGAATTGGAAGCCGACGAAGCTGTTTTTATATTCCGTTCCTCTCTCTCTCTCTCTCTCGAGTTGAGACTCTGCCATTCATTCTGACTTGATCGTCATTTCCTTTTTTTTTCTATATACCTGTCATCATCACCATCTCAATACCGTTCATCATCAAGAGAACAAGCATCAAATTATGTATTATAATGAAAAACAAAAAATAATAAGGACTTAATGTAATTTGAGCTATCCCATTAGCGTAGGTACATTTGCACATACACTCGTTCCTTCTTTTTTTATTTCTAGTTTCCTTATTCAACGTATTAATGATGAATGAATAAAGTAATAATCATGTTCTGCTATGTACCTACCTACTACTTGACTACACACACAACACAAAACATCGACGACTGTTTAAAAGTCAAGTAATGTGTTGCATGATAACAAGTGTGTTGTGTGTGCACATGCGATTCAAGAAAAAAGATGTAAATGATCTGAAAAATAACAACAAGAGTATTAATATGCAATGCGTGTTTCATGGTCATGGTCAAACCTTCTCTTTACTTTTGTACTCTGTGACTCTGTTGTGAGAGGGAGAGAGCCTGGTCTGGTATATAAAAATGCAACAAGTCAGGAAAAAGGCAAGTCCCATTCTTTTATACTTGCTTGTCTCGTATGTAGTTCAATAGATAACAGCAAAACGTCGTCGCCATGAATGATGACGATGACAAAAGTTTATGCGAAAGAGAGAAGAGAAAAAAACCAAACATTTTTTTCTCCTTCTTATATAAGCAGGCTAATGTTTGCGATAAAAGTGTGTGGATAAAGTATAATGAACTTGACTTGATTGTTATAAAAGTCATGTTATCATATTACATATGTTTTCACGATTCACAATAATAATTCATATCAAGTTGTAATGCAAATTTGGATAAAATGTCATTTTCATACTTTTTTGTACACGCCATTCTGTATCTACATATTTAGGTATTCCTAATTTTGCACACTCATCAAATCGTCAAATCACCACCAGCAGCAGTATAATTTTGTCAATTTGAACATGTGGTCGGGTCCGAGAGATAGAGAGAGAGGTTGAATGTGGTGGAGAGAGCCATTATTAAGGAGAATAACAAGTTTTATTATTGTGTATTACATGCATGCATTTAATTTACCGTTTATTTCTTTATGAATCCCATTTGGGGATTTGGGATATTATGAGAATTCAACAGGGGGATATCGAGGAGAAAAACACAAAAGGCAATAAAGAGAAGAAACATGGTGTATGTTTTTTTTGAATGAATGAATGGAAAGAGAGAGAGAGAGAGAGAGAGAATGATTTTGGGAGCTTGTTCCGTCACGACAGACGACACTCGACTGAAAGATAATCATTTATTTCCTTGAGTGAAAACCTCTTCAACTTTTCGGTGTACATTTAGAGAGAACACACATACCACACACCACTACTACTATACTGGCCCAAAAAAAATTGAATCTGATGTAAGTAGTATTTTATACACTTTTCCTTTCTCTTCGTCTTCTTCTTCCTGTAAAACCTAATTTTTTTTTGTATGCCATCATAACTTTGCATTCTCACTCCTACAATATTTTTTGATGGCTGCTTTTTAAAATAAAAAAAGTTTAAGTATATCCATAAAATCGAGTTTACTGTAACAGCAGCTTATTATGCAATTGCAACCACGTAGATTCAAACAACCTACATACAAACTTGAAACATATTAAAGCTAGCCAACTCAATACACAATTGTACAGTATTTAATGTAGCTGGTTGCTGTATACACACATATGGGCTACAGGCACAAATTGATTTATTGCTTTCTTCACTCAAATCAGAATAATTGCAGTGCAGAGAGCACATGTGAAGTGGGCTAAAGAGAGAGAGAGAAGATCAAGTAAAAAATGTTTATTTTTTCCTTTTGTAAAAGGGAGGAATGACTCATGTATGATTTAAGATATGCAGCTAATAATACAAAGAATATATAAATGCATTAATGCAAATATCATAAAAGATAAAATCTAAAAAATGGCAACTTTTTTTTAAGTGTTTACTTTTGCTCCACAAAATATATAAAACATGTGGACTGAAAATAACAAAAACATTCCTCGTCCTCCTCCACTTGTTAATATAATGTCAGACGAATCAGCCCGTCACCATTTTAATATACTTTGAGACGAGCCAGACAAACACTCCTCTTTGCTGTCTCTTTAGAAGATATTTAGGGACCACACTCGATGTTGGAAAAAGAAATGATAATTGATTCCGTACCCAAAACATGTGCCTTTATACACACATGCATATACATACATATTTCGACATGTGTATGGGATTAAATATAAATGTGGGGTAAACGAAGAGAAATTGAAAAAAAAATTCTCCAACATTCCGTTATCGTTTTTCAACCTTGTTGTTCCCAAACGTATTTATATGTAGGTATTTTTATTTTTTATGCAAATAAATACACAATCACTTCAATATATACTATAGCAAATTTGACTGTAATAAAAATATTTAATAATTGAAAGCTGAAAAGGAATTATATTATATTATTATTATATGCATTCAATGCTGGCGTAATAATATGTACACATACATGTCCAAAAGAAAGATTTGTGTAAAAGGACCTACAAATAAACGACTTCTTGGAAGGAGATATGAATCATGATTTTTTTTGCACCAAGTGTCTTATTTAATCCACCAAAAGAATATTACACAATTCTATCCAAGTATGTACATTCGTACCATTCTTCATCCCTGCCAACCTTCATCACGGACATTCAAATTATGCGAGGTATGAAATGTATAACCATCTCTATTTTACACACATACACACACACACACACACGCATACAAACACTAACGCAAAAAAAAATTCCCCCCCCACCACCACCACCACCAACCTTCGTAATCACATATTATTATTCCCATCTCTTCAATCTACTACAACTATAGGCACCAACAAGGCACCAACTTTACGATTTTTACTGGCATTCTCTGATGCGTGTTTTTTAAAGACGCATTATAAATCCACATGCAACAAAATTTCAAGTCACAATAAGCGAGAAAAAATATACATGATATGCAGAAAAAAAAATTTATACCACAGAGGAAAAAGGTAAGAAGCAACAAGCAAAAATAAGCAGCTCTCTTATAAAAAGCTTTTGATGATACCAGCATATGGTCAAAAAATAACTTTTACACACACACACACACACACACTCACCAAACAACTCTTTCGAGTTCTCTTGTTCACCCTACGACGTGTACGTACAAGGAGGATATTATGGCATGTCTACCTGAGCGAGTGAGTGCACTTTTGGTATTTTCTTCTTCTTCTCCTCTCCTCTAACTCTTTTTTTCTTCAACATAATAATCATCCATGGTACTTTTTCTCACATAACATGTAATACATAATCCACAAAAAGAACATCAGCATCATCATAAGAAAAAAGAAGCGTTTGTGACTGAATAGATATAAGCTGTCTTGTCTGTTGTCTGTCTATTATGTTGGTTCTCCTGGCTGAATTATTATGTATTCTGATGTGATGTTCCACTACGCCACACCACCAACACCACAAAAATACAACTCTTCTTCTTCTTATCTATCTACCTGAGCTGCGTTGCTGCTTATTCTTTGTAAGCTGCGAGCTAATAAACGTGAAAATGTTAAAATAAATGGAAATGCATGCATGCCTTTTATGATATGTATGTGAACAGAGTACAACATCCTACATAGCAGCAGTCAGACATGTACTCACATTATGAAAATAAATGGAAAAAGCTTTTTGTTCAACTCATCTCATCATGCATGATGCATGCTATATAAAACTGATGTTCTAACATTTCATGATGTTGTTGATGATGATCATGATATTGATGATAATGTACCTTGTACACGAGTTTTCTTTGCTGTCTAAATGATCTTTCCAAGTAGACTGGTACATATATATATACACAATTTTAAACTACCTTCTTTACAGCCAATGCATAAATGCCATAATAATAACAATAATAATAAAACTAGTGTATAAATCTGGCATAAGCAAAATATGGGAGCGTTTCCAGCGTCTTTCAATAGAAAATTATAGTTGAACTAACTACACTCTATAATAACACATAATTATTGTATTTGAATTATGTATCAAATGATAGACAGACAGACGGACAAGCATGACTTTAACAATAGTAATTTCTCTCTTCATCACTAATATTGTTATTATGACATCAGCATAGTAAATAACTTTGAAAAAAGAAGTTGGAAAAAAATAGAAAAAAGGGTAGAGAGAGAGAGAGAGAGGTACAGCACAACTCTCAGCTTGTCTTTTTGACTTGGCATTTATTTTCATTCTCATCATCATCATCAGCAACAGCATGATCATCAAACACAACACACAAGGGCTGTACCACCACCACCACCACACAATCATGATCATGATAAAAGGTTTTTACCAAGAAAAAAAAAAGAAATGGAAAAATAGGATGAGTAAATTGTCCGAGAAGAAGGTGCACTGCACACACTAACTACACAACTCTTTCATTTTTCTCTCTTGAAATTCTTAAGCATGCAATGTAATGTGAACTGTGTGAGTACATGTACCTACCTAATATCTACCAACAACAAGTAAAAGAGTAGCAGAGAAATAATAATAATAATGCAAATAATGCTCTACTCCAAATGGGTTTTCTTCGGAGAGGTGGATCCTATTCGTCTCTGTCTTTTTTTTATATTATTCTTACCTGTTGGATTATTTGGAGTGAGTGGTGTGTGTGGTACTGAAGGTGGTAGTGGTGGAAGAGAAAAAGTGAACATGCCACAAAGACAGGAGACCGTGTATAACAAACACGAAAAGACTTTTGCTTAAAGCTCTTTACTTATGACGACGACTTCAAGTCAGTTCAACTTTTGTATATAAATATATTATTTTTTTCTGCTTATGTAACTTCATTTATTTTAGAGCGTCATGGTATGAAATCAAGTCATGTTTAAAATGAAAAGAAGCAGTATAAAAACAGCTTGTTGGAATATGTTTTTTTTTGAGCTGACGGACGGGCGAAAAAGAAGTATAAAATTTTTATAAATATTTTGGGTATATGTGGATAGGTTTATATAGTGTACTTGTACATTATTTTTTAAATCCGTAACACAATGCATCACTTGTGACTTGTTGAAAATAATTGCAAGTTTTTCTTTGCCCATTATTATTGCTGGTTTAAAAAAAATATATATCTTGTACTCAGAAAGTGACGGGAAAAATGTTTTAGGGCGGCATTTTCTCTTAAAACTTTAATAGCTACGCTTGGAAGATATATACCTAGAGATAAAATGCAAGCATGTATCATATGCATATGTATATAATGTAGGTATATAATGTCTAAATGGATTAGATATTTACATTGCACACTTTTTATTATTATTATTATTATACCTGTGCCGATTATACATACATCAACCGGGAAAAGGCTGGACAAGGCTGAATTATGATCATTGTATTTATTTTGTCGGCCTTTTTAATAATTTCCAAATATTCACATATGGATGCCTATTACACACAAATTGTTGAATATATCATATACATAGGTATGTACATGGTATGTGGGGAGAAAAATGGGAAAAGGAGTTTTGATCTGATTATCTGGGCTTTTTTTACCTTTCCATTTTTTTTGAAAGATGAATAATAAATGAAAAAGATTGCTTGTATGCTGTGTTCGTGTTTATTGACGTTTTGATGTCATTCATTAGCATTATTATTTTCATCAACAAAACCGGCACATCACCGTATGGCATCAAATCAGCAAGTATAGTGTATAAATTTGTACTGAACACGTTTTTCACTTCATCTAACCAAACCATGTGCGTGCCAAAAAAAGTCATCGTGCGTTTTTTTAGGGCTTATTATACTGGAATAGATTGTGTGCTGATGATGACGATGATGATGATGATAATGATAATGACCACCACAACCTTCTCTACTATATGCCGGTAGTTCACCGTTACCTCATTACATAAAAATTGTCTGTTCTACTACTACTCCTTCACGCTCTACTCACTTCATTACCACTTTTTTATACGTATTTTCAAGGGACTTTCAGTCTTTTTTATATTATACCTATGACATGTTTTGCTTCTACAAGTGTAATTTTTCTCATTACTTCCTTATGCTGTTTGTGGGTTTCCTTTCAGCTCAGCTGTGTGATTGTGTGAAGAAGCGTGAAAAATAGTAGTGTAGTGATGCCTATCTTTTTGTTCTTTCTTTCCCATTTTACTGACTGACTGTCTTTGTAAACTAAAACAAGAAGAAAAAGGAAAGACCTCATGAAAACTGCTGTGTTGTGATGAAAAATGGAAGCAAGTAAAGCTCTGTGTGGATAATAATGATGATATTCATAGAATTTTGGAGTATTTTATATGCCCATATGCACAATTTATGTACCTTGTATATAGAGATTGTACACAAAGTATAAGCACACAGACAAGGGGAAAAATTGTGTCTGTTTCATGAACATTTTTAAGTGATGCAACATGGTTATATAATATACGTGTGTATTTATAATAATATATTGTGCATGTGTATGTTTATGTCCTGTTCTTTGAATATCGCTGGTGAGGGAGATGAAGAAAAAAAAACGGGAAAAAGGGAGCAATAAAAAAAAAGTTTTGGAGAGCGAGAGAGATGAGGGGAGACAGGTGCCATTTGGAATTCCATGTGCTTTCCTCTAAAATGAAGGTTTCATCGTGGAAAATGGAAATGACATGACAAGTGGTGCGGTGTGCTTTATGTTTGGAGCGCTTTCAAAATCCTAATCAACGTCCACATGGCATCTGCTCACATTTGCATAATTTCATGGTGCGAGAGAGAGAGAGAGAGAGGCTTGACTCACGAGGCAACTTATGTGTCATGCCATGCATGATAGTGGCCAAGTCAGAGAGAGAGAGAGAGAAGCAGCAGCATCGGAGAGAAGGCCAAATTTCTACACATTCAAAAGAAAGGAAAGGACATGGTTAAGGATTTTCACAGCAAACAATAAAAGTGCATAACATCATCAAAAATAAATATATTCCATTGCTACTACTACCGCTTTAAAACTCAAAATACTTGTGCGTTGGCGATGATAATAGTAGATTGGATGGAAAATCAAGTTTTGCTACTTGTTGACTTGACTTGCTCATATCATACTACTACCGATTTCCAACAAAGAAAAAACACTAATGGCATAAAAGAAAAAAAGAGTACTTTTTTGCAAACAACAAAATAAGCCATGATGATGGTGGTAGTAGTGGAAAAAGGTAAACCTGATTTTCTTGTTGATTATGATTGTATATATATATATTTTGCTGCTTTGTGTATTTATTTACTCTTCTTCAGGCAACCTGTTTTAATGGTGTTATTACAACCACTTTTGCAGATCCTTAATAATAAAAACTTGTAGCGTCTCTCTCTCTCTCTCTCTCTCTCACACACACACACACACTCAAGCTGGTGTGTATCTTGAAAAATAAAAAGAAAGGTTTTGACTTGACGTTTCTTTTGCCGGAGCTGTTGTAAAGCTTGATTTGCAATTTTTGGTTTAACAGATGATAAGATTTTTTAGATGAAAGCAGAAAGCGGCGGCAGCAGCAACAGCAGCAATGAAAATTTATTATTACCATCATGTCCCAATGTGATTAACTTTGTCAAGTTGTTGAGCATCCCTTGTGCTGTACTAATATTATTCATAATAATAAAAAATGCATCACATTAAAAAGCACACAGTATATAATGGCAATGTACCAGTATTTTATGTAAATGCGTTAAATAAAGTGCAAGCTGCAAGACAAGCTGGTTGGATGATAGCATTGTGGTCACCAGCCATCAATGTACTGTTTTTTTTGGCCAGCAGGAGACAAAGAGAACGAGTAATGCTGAAATAAGCAAGTATAAATTACAGACCTCACATGCCAATTTTGCAACAATGCAATTTTCCCTCTACTGCTGCTGTTGTAATAATTATTACTGCTGCTGATTTGATTATAATCTAATCAAATCGTGCTTGGATAACCTGTTTAAAATTGACTTTCAAAATCAAACACAACTTTTTTTTGACATTTTTCGTTTTGGAACACCATGTGAAGCAAGCTATTTTTAACAAGGTGCATGCATCGATGTGTGCGTTTGTTTTTTTTCTCTCAGAGAGAATACTCAATTAAAAAGTTTTCCTTTTTCGATAAAACATGCAGCCACAGGAGCAGTATTAATACATAAATATAGCCACAGAGCTGTCTGTCTGTGCGTGGTCTCTCCACAAACCTGACTGAATCGAAAATTTAAGTGAATTGCTTTTGATACCACTTCCTAAGTTGGTACGGTGCAGTTCAACCAGCCATGCGAGCAGAGGGAACAATAAAAGAGAGGAACAAACATTAATGAGCCAATTTGAAGAATAGCATGAAAGAGAAGGAAAAAAAAAACATTGAAAAAAGGTTGTTTGGTTCGTCTGCCAGGTTCCTGACCATCACATAATAATATTCACCAGTCACCACTACCATTCACTCAATCCTTAATACTCCTTTATTTTTTAATATATTATTGTATGAAACGTCATAATAATAATCAAGGCAGTATATTATAACAACAACAGCGTACATAACGATGTACTCACACAAACATGAGTAAAAGGTTACCGATACATTTTTTGCATATAATTTTTATTATATTTCATTTTGTAGAATAAAAGGCGGACACACACCAGAAAGAAACAAAAAATTCAATGCAGGAGGTATGTATGTTAGGATGGTTATTAGTTTGTTGTTATTATTATTATGTAGCATATATATCCTTTCATATGAACTCATTGACGATGGACGGATATAGAAAAGAAGAAATTGGGGTTTGTTGATGTTTTTGTAATACCGTAAATAAATATAATGAGTCGTTCTCCCCGGCTTCCATTCAGTTGAGTCAGGCAGTCTGACTTGACAACAACAACTTTGGTGTGAGACGGAGGAGACGAGAGGGCAAGGCAAAAAGTTGAGTAATAATAAGCGGTAGTAGTATAGTATATAGTATAACATTACATCTCACGCAATAAAATAATTCCTTTTTCTTTACAATTCGTAATACGCATACAATTTTTATACCATCATCATCATCATCACATTCATCCATATATATAAAAAACAACCCAGCCTTTTTTACTGGTTTTTTTATGTAACAAGAAGGATATTGATACAGCAGCGTGCTCACTCATTCATTCATTTCAAATAACACGTGAAAAATGTTGTTGAGGACCAAGCTTCCGCTCAACAAGTGAAAAATTGTAGCAAAAAAAAAAACGTTTTAAAATGCTTTTAATACATGTATGAATGAACTTTCTTTAGATTATAAAACAAGCATTAACTACTTTTATGACAGGGTATATATGCTTCTTAATGATCTGACATTTTTGACAAATTACACATGTGTGTGTGATGTAAAAATGCTGTACTGCACACACAATTATAACAATTGTAGAGTAGGTATGCATATTATGATGGAAAATGTCTTTAATGGGCTGCTCACCATCATCCTATATACCTATACTCTGAAAATCTGGCTGAATCATCATTCCTCGCCATTATTCCACACAACTCTGTCAGTCTACTAATGACCATAGATTTGATGATATTGGTTTTCAATTAGCTATAGCAATTTAGCATGCAGCAGCAAAAGTACATTGTCTTTTCTCACAAAATGAGACATTGTTGACACATGGCAACATTAATATTATTATCATCGTGAGAGAGTCTCTGTCTGTACAAGAGCAGCTGCAAATTAAAGGACATGATGCAATGGCGTACTTATAATATAGTGTGCATTAGTCTGCAATAATGTTTCTCGAATGATGATGCTTTGCTTAAACTTGAATGCAGCTGAAATAAGCAGAATTGTCTGTTAGAATGCTTCATGGACACAAGACACTTTAGCAGGCTAGAAAAATAATAATTTCCACAAATACAAGCGTCTTTGGAAAGCTCCATCTTGGATGGATCAAGTGTACCTTGGAGATACGAGATATGTAGTAGTGTTCATTTTGTGCGTGAGTGTTCGTTAAAAAATCAGGAATCCTCTTAAAACCATAGCTTTTAAAATAGTGACTCGTATACAAGTTTGTTAGCCAAAATCGATCAATTACGCTTTACAAATTACATGGGTTACGCTTGAAAAAATTTAGAGGAATGTCTCCCAATAATGGTGTACTTCCTTTCATATACAACATACAACTAGGTATACATGTGCAGTAAGGAATGTTTACAAGACGCCCATAGGTACACATTTATCTTAATTAGGAGGCTTTCGGTATTATGCACAAATAAACACGTGTTCCTAGTCAGTCGATAATACCAATAAAATTAGACCTTGCTTAATCAGGATTTTAAACTTTCTCACGCTGTTTAAAATCATTTATGAAATGTAAAAAATTCTGATGTTAACTTTGGTTCTTACAAAAATGTTTGTGGTGGTACTTTGTATATAAGAAAAGTATTAAAAACCAGATCCGGAATCACCGTAAGCGCTTTCGAGTAAAAGAGATAAAATGGTAAAAAAAATTAACACAAAAGATGCGTAAAACATGCAATTGATAATATGGGTCACTACAAGCCATAAATTCAGGTATCATTGAAAGTGGAAAATGTGATACGCGATGCTTTGTAGTCGAAGGTCAACTTGAATAAAAAAAAAATCCTGGAGAAGAATCAGAAGTTGAATTTAAGTATATACTAGTAGCACATCACAATCAGCGATGTATAAAATTGTACAAATAAAAGTTCTTGCTAATCCAGTCAAACTACAACTTATAGTGTTGTGGTAGGGTATATAATTTAAAACATTATAAGTTGTATAATGCCTACTTTACACGAAGCATAACAAAAACAACATTATGAATACTACAATCCCTCCAAAAAAGAATGTTTGATTGCATATCGCGGATCACATTATCAATATATGTACATGTACTTTTTATCGTTTATGTAGTAAAACGATGATGCATTTTTGTTATGTAACATTTTGCATTATTCATTAAAAAAACATAAATAATATTATTATATAAATTACAATACAATGAGAGTACAAAGTACATGAACAATGTGTATTTTTATGAAAATATAATAATTATTGGTGGCATTGAAATTGACATTTTCATTCATACATACAAAAAATGTAAACATGACTTTTGTAACCACATTTTTATTCCTTTTGTTTATTCAATTGCAAACTTCTTTTCCTTATTATTTTGATCACCACGCGCCATCCAAAAACACGAGAGAAAAACATGAGTTATCATTGTTATCATCTATTAAATCGTTGGCTTGCACTAAGCACATCTTATACATTTCGTGGTTTTTTCATTGACCTGTCTTATTACAAAGTCTTCAATCCAACTGGAGAATGACAATAAAAAAGATTGGATGAAAAAAACTCTGTGAATCAATCTTTGTATTTTATGTATTATTCTTGTTTTTTTTTGCTGTTTCAAGTCAAAATCCAGACTAAAAAATGGACAAAAACAAAACAAGAAACTATTACATATATCATCATCATGTTATTATTGCCGCTTCTTATTTTGTAACACTGCGACTTTACATGTTGCCAGTTGCCAGTATCGCACAATGTTTGCTTGGCACTCACTTCAATGTCAGTATATAGCAATGACGATACAGCATTATCCTCACAAACAACCTCATCAACTCAACCAGCATCTCTGCATAATATTGAAACTAAACTCATCAAGCCATCAACAACATCATCATCATCATCATCCTCACAAGAGTAAAGAAGAAAGAAAAAAAACTTTGCATTTGCTAATAAAAAATGATTGCTTTGCAAATAACAAAGATGCTTTATTCCATGTTCAACTGGAGCTGTTCAAGTCCAATGTTTTTTTGCTGACGCTGGCTAGAATTTATCACCCACCTTTTTATCACTATTATCTCTGTCCTGGTCCTAAGGTATATTGTGCATACATATATGACCCGCAACATAAAGACTATTCATAAAAAAACTCTGAAGTCTGAAGTATATGTATTCCATTATTTAAGCACATTTTCTTTGTGAGTTTTTGCTCTTGTAAATTCATTTATGCAATGCAAAAGAGACGACTCCATTTCATATTATTAGACACCGCAGCAGCATAAAAAAAACCTTCGTTTAAGAGTACATAATAGAGTCTCCTCCTCCTCATTTCAGAGCATTCATTTTGTTTATTGATAATATGAAAGAATAAGAGATCAGTTGAAAAGACGACGAAAAGCAAGAAGTGACACTGTGACTGGTACAGTTTTGTAGTAGTTTTATTTGGTAGGAAAAGTGTAAAAATATCTTGGTATATTTATCAAAAAAATATTATTACAAATATTCTCCGATTGCTTGGATGAAATAAAATATAATATCCTTCTTATTTCTACACGCACAGTTTTGATTTTCATCGGATCGATCGTGATTGTACAGCCATGAGAGAAGAAGTATAAAAGACACGATCAATGTTTTCCCTTGTTGGGTTATGTTGGTGCAATGTTGAATGGGAAAATGTTGTTGGGAGATGAAGAAAGAGTTGAGAACGACGACTCTTTTGGTGATGATGGTGCTAGTAGTGATGCTGCTGCTGCTATCAACTCTGCAAGTATAACAACAAGTGCCACGTTTCGGCCAACACTGCATACCACCTCGGTGAACGGTGGGAATTTAAGGAATCCTCCTATTTCGTCATCAGCAGGAGGACTAAGATATTATCATCATCATCAGCAGCAGCAAGATAATATAGAGGACAACTCCACGGCATCTATAAGAATAAGAACAAGAAATACAAATACTTGCAATACTACAGCTGTGTGTGTATCATCATTATCATTATCGTCAGCTTTGGAAGGAGTAGAAGAAAGTACTGAAAGTAGAAGCAATATAGTTTTGATTGGAACAAGAGGGGAGAACAGAGGAACCAGCAGTAGTGCAAGTGGGTATTTTGGAAATAGTAGTGGTGGTGGTGGTGGCGGTGGTGTAAGTGCTGTTGATCAAAATAACTACTCTAATAGCAACAACTACCCCAATAGTGATAACATCCGCAGGAACAGTAGGGGTAGTGGTGGTAGTAGGAGGAGACTCTTGAGGAGTCGGAGAAGGGCTAACATTTTTCATCATCATCAGCAGCAGCAGGAACAAGACCAGCAACACAACAATAACCAGAAGGATCGGTTAGTGTTGTGGATGCGGGAACTGGAGTTGACGTGGATTCAGATAACCCTGCTCATATCAGAGTTTTTGTGGTTTCTTAAGGATCATGGCATCCCGAGGTGGTCCCACGGTTGAGGGGACTGATGGCACGGATTTTATGCATCGACAACGTGTCGCCTCCCAATATCAACTCAGGTTTATTGTTTTCACCAATATTATAATAATGATGATGCAAATGTGCTTGTGTGGTATAGTAGGTCGTATGATTGTATTATTTTTAAACAACTTTCTTTTATGACATTTTCAGTGCGCTCAATAAATCGAGACTGAAGACTTGCATCTTTTTTCACATCCTATTGTTTTTCGCCTTGCTAATAAAGTTAACACCGCACATTCTTGATCGACTGGACGTATTCGTCTTGGAATTGGAAGAGCTAGAGGTACCAAAGGTAAAGCAACTGTGAATGGACATTCATTTAATGTATATCTGGTTATGAGGATCAATAAAATAACCGTGTCGTTTTAATATATTGTGTATAGCCCTTGAGTTGGGAGTTTTGGTACTGCTTCAGCTTGCCTATAGCTTTCGTAGGTCTCTCCGCAATTCGACGCAACAACATTCAAGCGATGCAGATTTACTCGGGAGGTACATTCGCAAATGCCGTTGTGCCGGTACTATTGGGGATGTATACGTATTTCGGGGATGTCTACACGTACGTCAGTACTCGATCATTGAAGCATGTACAAGTGTGGCAGGTATGACGCTAGTTTAATATTTTGTCAAATATTTTTATGCTACAATTTGTTATGAACCTCACACAATAACAATACGTAATGTCGTTATTTTCAGGGGTATCCATATGGGGTATTGTGGTACATTTTCTTGGTCATCGCCTTACAAATTCACGTCTTCTCCATAATTTTTGCATCAAAACTTGTCACAGCGTGGAGACTTAAAGGCAGAAAGGCGGAATAAGTTAAAGCTCTTGTATAATCATCTCACTAAATAAACTCCCGCATTTTACAGCCCCTTCTAATTCCCAGCCTTTCAAGATTCTCATTCACACACCAGAAAATATCTCTTCCAGAACGACAAGAAAAATACCAATGAAATCACTTACCTTTCATCATCGCAAGATGCACGTTTATCGGAACGAAATCGTTCATCATATCAAAAAGACTTGGGGAACGAACGTTATAATAACAATCAATCAAATAACTATATTGTAATTAATAATTATATGAAAAAAATAATATTCCTTGTGAACTCACAACTGCCAAAGCATTTTATGTGTATTGTTGGAAAAAACATTAAGTTTATGTATTTTGGTGAAATCTTTTATCTATTTTGGTATGAATGGTAGTCTACATGTTCAATCGTCTTCTCCATTCTCGATGTATTGTGTACTTAAGAATATTATGACAATAGCTAGAAAAAAACTGTGTTTATTACTTGTTTAGCTAGCTAATAATATTTATGTTATTATTATCGGAATTTTATTGTTGTCGTATGTTGTATTTATTATTTGTGAGTTATACCGCAATTTCATCAAAATAACTAATTTTTGTCACCATATTATCGAGAGTAAAAATGTACCTTTGATGTGAATAGTAATGGTTGTAGCAGTAAAGAGAGAAATGAGAAGGACCTCTGTGTTTTACTTAATTGTAATAATTTATTATTGATGTCGTTAATAATCTGTGGATTGCCTAGCTCTTATTCCAACGTGATATCCAACGGACCAGCAAAAAAATTATATGTCGAGAATCAATGTTTTGTCCTAAACTTTCTGGAATGTTTCAAGTACTCCAAAAAAAAAGATTCTGTTTCGTGCACGTTTACAAAAAATATAATGTATTAAATACCCTGTTTGTCTACAAAATCACGGCTGCTTGTTTTTACATGAACATTTTTATTTCTTTGTAAACCAGAGTAAATAATCATATTAGGCCCAGTCGTATATATCGGTTGGATTACATGCTCCAATTTCTCAGAATGCAAAAGTCAAAATTTTGTCAATATTTTTTCAAGTGTAAATCTGCACAGCTATCATATTAAACGACAAGTTGGCCCGAGTTGTAGTCAATAAGTCATAATATTATGTATAAATTTATAAATCACATAGATATATGACATTTTAAAGACTAGGCATTTATGAAAAACACACACATAGTAAATTATATCTATACTGAAATGAAGAAAATATTATATATTCAGTCTCTTCTACTTTTTTTAGGTATTTTCTTTTGGGAGAATCTTACAATTTAAACCTGCGCGAAAATTTTTCATTATAAATACATAGAGTTTGGAAATTTTGGAATGCATGACATTAATTATTCAACAATTAATTAAAATTATCAAATCTGCATTATTGAGATCCATATTTTTTCATCCAATTTGCGTATGTCTTTATGTCACCGTCGGATACCGACCGTTTACCTAAATCATTAAAAGAAAACGTATTCAATAAAAGCCAGCGTTATAAACTTACGAATTTGTTTATACAATTTAAATTTGTTTACAACGCTGTGCTGCTTCATCAAAGTCCTTGTTGGTTATTGGAACATCTAGATCTTCCTATATAATTATTAAGAAATGGATGATAATATTAGTCTCTAAGATTTTATTATCATGAATGCCATTTGTATTCAGCATTGTGTTCAACTTAGTTTTACTCAAAGTTCTGTTGTCTGTAGGAATACTTTTGTACTCATAAAGAGAAGCCTTACGTGTTGTTACCTTCTTCCGTGGTTTAGACGAGCTGGGAATAAGTTTCCTCTCTGTGACAATAATTATAGCCTATTTTAATAGTCACAGAGGGGAACCTATCCTCATTTCAGTGTAACCACGGCAGATATCCAACCTTGTAGGCATTGGTTCACGTATTCATACACGACCTTGGATTTACCTTCTTCATTTGTTTGATTTCTTCAGGACTTCTCCCGCTAATTTTTCGACGCATCGTCATGAGAGCCGCGTCCCGACAGACACTGGTGATGTCAGCTCCTGAGTAGCCGTTTAATTTTTTGGCAATGTCTTTGAGCTTTATATCGTTTTCAAGAGACACGTCTTTTAGAGTCAATTCCAGTAAAGCTTCCCTTGCATCCGCTATATAAAATATACATGAAATATTGGCTCAATATGTCATGCCAAATGTATAAGGTTACAAAGTTTTGCCCGGTGATTGGTTCCGTACTCCGCAGTTCCCCACTATGCATTTTAATATTTGGTTGAGTACTTACAAAAACGATTTTTTAATGTCAACTCAAACTAAGCCTAAAATACATGTAAATAAAACATTGACCAACATATTAAAATGCTCAAATCTGAATTTGTGCAATCTTTTTCAATTTTCTACGGAAATTTTGATGTTAATAAAAATAAATTTAACTTAATGTAGATAGCTAAATTGCATATCCAGTTAAGTTTGGCAAGAATATTTAAATGAAGCAGTTAATATTTGTTGCAATGTTTGAAAGAAAGTTTTTGTAAGTACAATACTCAATAAAATTTGCATTGGAGATTTAACCGTAGGTGTAGTTTGGAAACTGCAATCCTTTTTTCGCATGTATGTTTAGTCGTACCATTTGGCAAAGGGATGTAAATTCTTTTTTCAAAGCGCCGAAGGAAGGCGTTGTCAATAAGAGATGGATAATTACTGGCGGCCAAAACCATCACAGGTTTTTCATCAAGGTTCGAACCCAGACCGTCCATTTGTATCAACAATTCCGCTTTAAGAATCATATAAAGGAATTCGAACTAAGTTTTTTCTCATAAAATACTTTGAATATAAAATGCATTTGATTGAACGACTGTATTTACCCTTAAAAACGTAAGAATTATTTATATATACTATTAACTATTATAATTAACCCGTACCCTCGGAGAATAAATTTGTCCACGAGTTCAATGCGTTAGGTTGCATAAAGTGCATATTAATTAGGTAATTTGCATAATAATTAATTATTAACCTTGGAAGTTAAGGTCGAGGCGCTGATATTAAAGAAGGTAGTTCCACACTCAGTTGCACATGCTTTTTGCAAGAAGGGTCTTACCTAGGCATTGCCAATAAAGATTTTTTATCAAGCATCTTTACCAATAGCACGAATTTGTCAATAAGCTCATTGGGTCTTCAATAAGCATAAAACAAGCAGGAAAAAGAAAGAAAAGAAGAAGAGAAACAAGAGGAAAAAGTTTCCGAGTGTATGATTCCAACATGGAGCCTTACATAAAACTACAGTCCCATTGGTCCCATCTGGCAGTATGTGGATAAGATTAAACGATACATATAAGTACTTAAACGTGTGAAAAAATGATTTAGAAAAATGTGTAGCAAATATTTTTGGAAAGGAAGGTCAAAGAAACCAGAATAGATTTGTATGTATGCTAAGTTTTGCATATCGGGACTCAATAAGACAAATCTTAATTTCTACTAATTTATTTATTTACCCGTTCCCGGCGGACCAAACATTAAAATTCCTTTCCAAGGTCTTCTGATACCTTTAAAAAACTCTAAATATAATCAAAGTATTTAATTAGTAAACATATCATTTTTGCTTGTAATTTATTTGCTTAATCAATGATATATGGTTAGAGATACCTGGCATGATAAGGGGTAGGACGCAAGACTCTTGCAAAAGTGCCTAAAGTAGTAGTTAAAAAAGGACAACAATTGATACAACACATTTAAAAGAACAAGTTTCATTCATTATTTACAAAACTGATGGAATGAGTCACCTTCGCCTCATGTAATCCCGCAATGCTATTCCAAGGCACGTTTAAATGCCTACTAAGTATTTCTCTTTCTATCGTGTCTACAAGATGAGAGTCGAAACCGACAGCATGAAAAGCTTTTTCGTCTCTGTCTGTCTCATCAGATAGCTGTGTCAGCAAAAAATCAATACAAAAAAATGTATTAGCAACGTAACAATAATAATAATTTACCAGAGAGCTTCTTTTACTAGATCTCTCATTACTATGAAATTTGTTGCTTTACCACAATAGGATATCATGCATGATAATATGGTTTTTGCTAGGATGAAATCTAAAAATATTTGTGAATGTTGAAAAGTGTTACGTAACGCACATCAACTTCCCCATCAGACCGGGTTCTTGGTGACTTGTTTTCATGATGCTGGTTACTTGAACGATAGACGCCAGTAGATTGACGCCGATTGGGTACGCGCCAAGTCGCTCTTGCTCGGGTTGCACCATCCTTTCTATCCTGAAGTCTAGGGATTCTGTCAATAGACTTGGATTTTCTAGAGCTGCTCAGCCCGGTAGAGTTTTCCACGCTTCCGCCTGAACTGGGTGCATTGCTTTGTGAATTTGATCTGTAAACACCAGTTTCACCCAAATAGTATTAATATGTATGCCACTTATTCGAGTGAAATTGAGAATTTGTGGAACAAACAGAAAGTGCATGATTATAATTCAGGATTATGGAGCAGCGTTCCAATTTGTGTGCATTTTGTTTGAGAAAATGGGAAAGGAAAAAAGGCACGCACATGGATTGATTTTGAATAAAAGTGAAAGGAAAAGAAAACCATGTCACGCAAATAGCATCATCATCGACCTCACCTTACACCCTATGCATATCGCATTCTTCAGTTTGCAGGCATTAATGACGGTGTAACATCTTACGCAAATCAATATTTTTTATTTGTCGTGTTTGAAATAGATTTTCTTTCATTTTTACCTGGAGCGATCTGGGAGATTGGGCAATGTGGGTTGCAATTCTGGATCACGCTTCCTCAGTGAGGTCTTCCAATCGTCTTCTCTTTTCTGAGCTTCAGTCCGTCCTCCTACCCAGTCTGGTGGTTGCCTTCCGTGATCTGGTAGTATTGGTCCGTTGCTATTGTTATTATTATTGGAATTAAAGTTGTTGTTGCGATTGACCCGGTAATTGTTTTGGTGGTTTTGATGACTCTGAACTCGGGGTCTGACAGGTCCTATAGGCTTTCTATTTGGACTAGCATTTCCACTACTACCATCCACGTTGCTTTGAGATCGATTTCCGTTGATAGCTGCCTTTTTGGACATTGCGACTTGGTTGTTAACAAAAGGATCCATTACTAGCGAGTCCATCATTCTAGCCATTTGGTGAAATGGCTGACGAGGACCAGCTACCGGAGTTGGAGGGGGACTAGAAAAATATGAAATATACAAAGTGTATACGCTTTAATAAAAATTTAAACTTTCCTTCCCCCTTGTGTAAGGAATTTTTTCATGTAAGTATGTATAATGGCATGTGCCCTACAATACGCGGTCAGGTTTAACAAAGCGTATAATGTCCTTCAACTAATTTGAGGTAAAATTCCAAAGTCATCGACACTACCTCGTAATAAAATACACAACCCAAAATGCTAAAGTATGTATGCCACATAGCAAAACATGTCATAACAAACTGGCATTTTCACACGTTTTTATGTACATTATAGATGCGGTATTGAATATATAACACACGGAATGAATGTACAAGAAAAGTACATTGTCAATTAGTAATAATGATATTTTACAGAGACGCCGTTGAAAAAGAAGATTGAACCAACTCATTGATGGCGTGACATATGGTCGTCAAAACTCATGTGATGATGAATAATAATAATAATATGATAAAACTTTTCTAATAAGTAATACAAAGAACAAAAGTCAAAAGTTTTCGTCTTTGATCCTATTTCGGGGAGAAAGTTTGAAATGCTTCAAATGCTGCTTTCCGTCTCCCGTGCACACTATATAAGTACATCTGTCGCATAATATGCTCTCATATCAATTACGTGATGTAGGTGTATATATTATATGTATGTTGTGTGTATAATATGGTATAAAAAGTTTTTTAAACTTTGTGCCCAAAATATATCTGCATATCTGGTGGAATAATATAATTTCTTTCTGGATTATTTTTCATTGCAGGTTGTCTTTTAGTATTGCATGCATATATATCATACATACTTATTATCAACCTTTTTCAATGTGAATGTCAGGTGAAAAAACTAAAGGATATTATGAAATAGATAATTATTGAAACTTGAAACAAAAAGAGATCACGGCCAATGTCCAATGTCAATGAAATATGCAATAAATTATGTTTCGGCTATTGTCTCATCGTTACGTTATGAATAT
>JAHZNC010004862.1:0-19881 GCA_027744095.1 Zhuqinia jingwanae | reverse complement strand
GCACTTTCTTCAGCTTTTGTATCTTTTAAGTATCCATCTCGTCATTTATCAGAGCATTGGTACCCTCATAAATTCAGTTGAACAACCTACTTTTATTTGACTCTCCTTGTCCGTTGCCACTTTTGTATTGTCGAAATTGACTTGAGGTTGATTGGGACTCAAGCTGCTACTTGCAACGACTATATTATAGGAATATAGCACAACATTAAAATCAGCAGCATTAAATAGATTGAGTCAGTAAATATCAGAGAAGAATGAAAAAAATTACAAAGAAGATCAACAATGGAAAATTGCAAATTTTGTTCTTTCACTTTATATAAAGTCAGGTTTTGATCCAACAAGCAATTTAGTCAATGATTTTTGACGTCCGTGTCGTTTTTTAAGCCGACTAGGTGTATACCAGAAGTTATAAATGTCTATGTATTTGTAATTTAGTAGCAAAGATGACTCGACGCTCCACAAAGTATACACAATCAATAGCAAGCAAATATATACATACTATTATGTATACATAGGTCGTCTTGTCTTGCTGGGGTAGGCGAAGAATTGGTTATTTGCTGGCTTCTCTTCCTCCTTTTTTTTTTAAAAAGTCGACAGTGCACTGGAATGGAAATAGTAATGTTGCCTGTCGCAGATGTGTTGTTTAGATGTACCCAGAGAGACCTTTATAGCTTTTGCAAGAGATAAATGGCCCTTTCTTTAACCACTATTTCCACGATTATATATTATTCCTCCCTTACTTTTTCTTTGCTTTTTCTCTGGAGTTTTCTTTTTTCTTGGCAGCCCAACTCACTACTGCTCACTCACTCACCGTAGCAACTCTTTTGACTGTAGAAAATTTATCCGGCTACCGGATGCGAAGGGATGAATAGATGAAATGGGAGACTGAATACGATGATAACGTTGAAAATCCGCCTCTTTTTAGCTTATATTTTGGTCAGGTTCATGGGAAGAAGAGTCCATGATCACATGATGATAATGATGATGTGAGAGATTTTGTAGTTGGGAAGATGATGACGCTACTTCCGTTGCTTTCTCAAGGAAAAATTCCAATTTAAGGACAGCAGGGGAATTCAAGAAATGTGGTAGGATGTATTTAGACTGACCCTGTTTTTCTTGGAAGTTGAATGGATCTGGATATATAAAAAAAATATGAAAAATATGAATAAAATATGTACACAAGATTTCTTACTAAAGTCACGCAAGTATTAAAGTATTTTTGTTATTTTGGGAGAAAAATTGTGATAAAAATGAAGGATGATAGGCCTGTGGAGGATTTTGATGGATGAAGTGGCAAGTGACTGCAGCAATAAAACGCTTTGTAGGTAATAATATATTAGGTAAACGTGACATTAGGAAGATACCTTTTGTATCCCTACCGTCGTCAGCCATGACTCATCAATAGGTTTCTTCCGCTACTAATATGTTTGCCTACTTTTTTCTAGCTTTTGTTATCTCTCGCTCAACATCAATTAATAGGAACTCTATAAAAAGTTTGCAAGGAGTTTACTTACAAAAACAAGCTGCGTTATGCGATGCAATTTGGAACCAGAAAAAAGGTAAAGGAATGAACTTGTTCTAGAAAAGAATGAAGATTGCGAAAAAAAAAAAATTATGAGTTCAATGGCTCTTAAAAATAAAGGAGGGTATTTGAGGAAAGCTGGTCTTAAATGTCAATTTGTTATCCTGAACGGAAATTGTCCGTTCAGAAAAAACACTTTGTTTCTTGTCTGGAAGGGTAAATAGGTACTAATAGGTTAGCCCAGCTAGTTTGATTTATATAGGATGTAAACAAGTATTTAGCTGAAAAATGGCTGCAAGGACGAGTAATCAAAACGGTAACAAATAGGCAGTTCAAATAATTGCAGGGATTATTTTCTGAATTACCATTTCAGTGGGCAAACTACAAAAAAACAACAAGAGAATAACAAAGAAGGCTAGAAAAATCCCAGGATTGTTTACGACGATATGCGATAAAAATGGCTTGGCTAAACGCATGAAAAAAGGAAATTTTAGAAAGTCAAAGTCATAAGTTAAACGTTGTTTTCGCCAGAAAAAAAAAGATTTTGTTCCTCAATCAAAAGAAATAGAATCAAGTGATCAATCAACCGAATAATTAATACAATACGAACAAGTGAGCATTACACACAAAAAATGATGCAGTATGTCCAGAGTCGGATTACATTTAACATTATAGCTCCTCTGAGGCAAACAAAATAAATCAAAATGCATTTATCAGATTGGAAAGATTAGAATGAGATATACTCCTGACCTGTTGTAGTACTAGTGTTTGTGGCAATATAGTCGTACAAAACATTTTCATGATGATAATCACTTGTGCATGTCACTTACCATTAAATAAATGGGCAAAACAAGTTATGGCAAGAATTGCATTGGCTGCTGCTTTTTCTGCTGCTGCTGCTGAATGAGAAAGCCAAAATGAGTCAAGTCAAGAGTGCGAAGAAGAGGTTATTTTTTATTGGAGTTCCCCCTCCTCTCCTATTACTTATGTATATGGGCAAGTTTTTTGAGTAGTTGTTTCCCCAGTGGTGGTGGTGGTGGTGGTGGTGATGGTATTATTCATTCTTCTTCGTTCAACAGGAGAAAAAGTTTGAAAGAAAAAAAGATTCAGGGCATCCATTATGTCAAAGAGATTGCACGAGTCACACGCAAAAGATTATTCCAACGGAAACTGGGAAAAAGAGTTGAGGTATTGCAGGGACTATTTTTAGATATTTTTTTTCTGGAACATAAAGATAATAAAATAAGGCAAAAAGCAAAAAAGTTAAGGTAGGCTAGTAACACATTCAAAAATGAATGAACAGACAACGCAGACAGATAGGATGTGAGGGATGAATGCATTAGGAAAATTAATGATATAGTTACTTAGTTACATAAGTTTTCAGTGAGAAAAGGAAGCAAATTATTGCGTTTTAGGGATTTTTACGCACAGAAAAAGTGATAAATTGCTGGGATTTATATGTCATAAGATTACACAATAGACTAAATGCAGTCACGTGTTGATTGTGTGTGTGTGTTTTGTTGGTCTGATAAACGTAAAATTTGTTAAATGAGGTCATGCATGCAAAAAGATAGTGTAGCACTACATTTCCGGAAACAACTTAACTTGGTGCTAATGATGACGATGTAAAGGATACCTACTTTATTACCATGACCATTACTCTTATGCTTTAGTGAATATACAATGCAGTAAATAATAATGAGTAACATGAGGAAGGAATGGTTGGTTGGATGAACAACCTCATCAATGTGAGTGGTATCGTTTGTTTGATGTCGTTGCTCCTTTCTTTGTGATCAGGAGTATGTTTTTACTTTGCTGAGCAGGGATTCTTGGACAATTAGACAATATGCTACTCTTGTATGAAAAAGTTGGGATACTTTTACTTTGTTAAAAAACCCGAGTTATTATTTTATATTGAAACTGACTCATTATTTATTTCCATGATATATTAGTCAGCTTAGAACCTTTTGACGATTTGTATTATGGATTATTGAAGTGGGAAATTGGGTTATCCAAAGCGGGGCATGTCTATCGACGAGACGACGAGTAGCTACACGATTTATGTTTATGAGTTGAAAGAAAATTAAAATGAGTTTGAGCGCGGATAAATCTATGGTTTATTGTTCCACACTCAGATATACGAATTGTCAAATTGTAAAAGTGGTGATTAGACTAAATGACATAATAAATCTGTGCTATCATTAGTATTGAACAAAATATTGCATAAGTAATATAAACTCAACTTGGCTTCATTATACAGATTTAATTAGAAAAAATAATATTGCTAAAATGTAGTAAATTGTTCTTATGTGATTTCGAATTTTTAAACTATACAAGATCAAAATATTGCCCAATTCATACTTCAAAAATTAGCGTCATAGAAATCACACTCTAATTTGGAAGCTCAAAAGTGTGTAATTAATTATTAGTGTTTTATTTGCTTTCACTTTTGCCTATTTGTCAGTTTATTCTCTCTTGATTGCAATGTTGTTCATACAAAATTGCCACGCAGGATATTTGATTTCATGTTTATTTTTATTTACTTTATTTACGTCCTAAAAGCGTCGTATTTTTGGCCAGTGTTGATCTTTTTTTCGAAGCGTAGCTTCGGCAACGGTACCTTTCGACGCGAAGCGTCGATCAATAAGGTAACGAAGGTACCGCCCAAGTACCTTTACACTGGTATATGCGTTCAGTACTCAGTACCCACTTTAAAACGTACCCCGGACATAATCTCAGGAACGGCTGGGAGTTTTGACTTGAAACAAAAAATTCTGACATTCTGAGGACTTGGACTTCCAGGTATCGCGAGAAAATGTGTAAAAAACCATAGCATTCATGGTAAAAAAAATGCAAAAATGTGCAAAAATTGTGTACTCAAGCTTTGATTGGCACAGGGATCACACTCATGACGTTGTACGTATGAAAATACATTACTTCACAAGTTTTCGTGAAGATTCATACCAAAACAACGAAGTTATGATGGAAAGATTGCTAGATTGAATTAGCATTGCATGTCTGTGTGTAAATGGGTCAAATGTTAAATGTAAAATTTAAATCATCACGTGTCTTCCTTTGTCATAGCTAAGCTTGGACACATAAATAAGCAAATCCATGATTTTATAAACCGAAATCTACCATACACCAGGAGTCATTTATATTAAGTAAACCAGATTCGATCTTAGCTGGCTTTGATTCTTATCGATGTCTCAGCTTCGATTTTGTGGGTACGACATTCTTACAAACAATATAGAAAATAAACATAAGGGGTACAAATACCGAATGCCAGTGCTGATATGTGTACCACCAAGTAAAAATAATTTGTTTTATCCATCAAAACGGCCGATTAAAAACGCAAAACGCACATTAAAATTAAAATGAGGTGTAATGTGTCTTATCGCTCCACATTAATCGGCCGTGTTGATGGATAAAACAAATTATTTTTTACTTGGTTTTTACACATATCAGCACTGGCATTCGGTATTTTTACCCCTTATGTTTTTATAATTATAATATAGACAATCATAGCTTTTATTTTATCAATCATTTTATTTTAAATAAAATCATCTGAAACTGAACTAGATCTCTTGTACAAAAATACATACAAGTTATCACTTAAAACTTGAGTACGTACGTGGCAGTGGCATGCGTACTAAATCGGCAATCCTCAGAATCAAGTCTTTTTGAGCTTTTGAATTAAGACTTAATGTTTTATACACACAGCAATTTTAGTTTCAATTGAAAGCATACGAACAGGCAGACAATACATTGTTGTGATTGGAATAAAAAGAAAATACAATGCAGTGCGTTGTCTTTTTGCTTGGTATACAAGATAGACGCGCAATGTTAGTATAAAAAGTTTTTCGCGTTTACAGAACACAAATTTAATATTACTTTAGCGGCTGCAATTTATTGTGCAACTCTGGTTGTATGATTGAGAGATCATTAACATTTTATTTAAAAAAATATATATTGTAAATACGCAGCTGAACGTTAAGTTTTTACCCCCATTCAAAATTGCAAAATGTGTGTAAAATTGACAACTGGGAAGATTTTTAGATTTTGTTTTAAAGTACTTTCAACTTTACTGCTTGATTGCAAAAGTCTTGTAAATTTGGTGTATACATACCTACAGGTGTATTTCATCCAGTTAGTTTATTGGGTTAGGTGCTTCTCAGTTTCCCTATTTCTGTTACGACAGCATATTTATTTTTGCGTTCAGTAACCCAGGAACTTTATTCAATAAAATGTTATGCATGGAACACAATGTATTAGGTATATGTTAGGTCCGGAACGACAAGAAATGCTTCTTTGTAAGAGTTCTAGTTTATTCATAATAATAATAATCCCTGCTGACACATAAAAATATCCCACATAATCCCCCTCGTCGTTCAATGAAAAGATCTTAATTCGATGATGAGACACTGAACGGCACTGTTGCCGTGGTGTGTAGTATGTAGTTCTATTTGTACCGGAAATATGTTGATGATCGAAAGTGTAATCTTATAATCTATAATCTACTTTGCCATATTATTTGGCTTAGAAAGTGGAGAAACATGTGAAACCACATACCCCATATGGCCACACAGTCGCCCATTCCGTATTTAACCCATTAAATTTAATTATTTCTTAAACTAGTCGAGCTGTGTGCAAGCTCTCACACAGGAACGGGACAAAAAGGGAACTAGAAGAAGAGTACACAAAATATTATATGTTACCGCTTGTTTACTTCTAGCAATACTACTTGCATAATAATACCCTTCTCCTCCTCCTTGTGGGACTTTAACTCGACGCGGAGTAAAAGCAGAGCACAGAGGACTGCTTAAGGAAAAGAGTGGAATGAAAGGAACTGCAGCAAATGAGTGAACAAAAAGAAAACTTTTCCATTTACAGGATAA
Source organism: Zhuqinia jingwanae (assembly GCA_027744095.1). Taxonomy (NCBI): domain Eukaryota; kingdom Metazoa; phylum Arthropoda; class Collembola; order Entomobryomorpha; family Paronellidae; genus Zhuqinia; species Zhuqinia jingwanae. Next base: position 13,461 of record JAHZNC010004862.1, on the reverse strand, counting down.
TCATTAATGTAACTTTGGTAGTTCATGGCATTTCTATTTAGGAAAAGAGTGGAACGAAAGGAACTGCAGCAAATGAGTGAACAAAAAGAAAACTTTTCCATTTACAGGATAATCATTAATGTAACTTTGGTAGTTCATGGCATTTCTATTACAACAGTGTAAGCATGTAATGTTTCCAATACAGAACAGTATACGATTATTCTTCTTTTTATATTCTGTGTCCTGTCTATTTCATAATATTATGTTGTATTTTCCCAAACAAATATACAAAATAGATAACATTTTTCTGTCCATTTTAATGTTGCCGCCGTCTTTCTGATAGCTTATTAACATTATCGATATAATGTATAGTTGATAGTATAGTGCAGTTTGAAAATGAAAAACATACTTAACATAATAAATAATAATTGTAGCCTTTCAGCGGATCAATTGTGGAAGAGAAAGCTTGAAAGATAGTGTTAATTTTAACACTGATCAGAACATGCATAATATTTTAGCAATGTCTGGAGAAACTCACGCTCTAGAATGAGCTTTTTGAGCTCATATATGATAAAAAGTATTCCCAGAATTTCGTCTCGTCGCGCGTCGTAGACTTGTTAAAAGCTTGAGAATAGGTATATTGTAGAATATTACCTTGCTTTTCTTGGTGCCCAAGTTTTGTTTTTATTACTCTAGTAGCGATTGAAAACAATATACATAATTTTGCCATGTACTACGTATTACATAGAGTTTAAAAAATCCCGCAATAGAAATAGAAGCTCTTAAAATTTATTCGCTTTGATAAATGCTATTATGAAAATTAAATGATTTTGTTCATTGCTGATGATGATGGGATGATAAAATGCATATATTTTGGCATTAATGCGCTTTGATATATTTACTCTGAGTCACTTTTCACATGAACCTTTGGGCATTTCAATGAATCTTACACAAAGCAAATTAGACTTAGTAGCTTCCCAGAAAGCCGTGAGCCGTAACCGACTTAAACTCACTTTCTCTGCAAAATGAATGCGGAAAGCCAGTAATATATGTATATATTTACAACACTGAACTAAATGAAATGATTTGTATCTCTAAATTCGAAATAATTGTGAAGCTTCTATAATAATCAGGTGCCATAAAGGGTCTTGAGGAAATATTAGCCATTATTATTTTTACAATGGGGAATCATATAATGTATGATGCTTTTGGCGATAACGTTTTAATTTCAACATAATTAGTATAATGTTGTTTGAGTGAGAACTGAGTGCTTGAAAATTACAAAGATCGATTTCGCACTAGCTTCATAGTCATGACTTCATGATTCATTTATGACATCATGCTTAAATTCATTGCGAATCCGCACGGACAGTAAAGAATTGTTTTATTTATTTAATTGTAAGTAGGCGCCCTCGACCAAAGATTGTTCATTGTCTAAACTCATAAACCCACAATGAACGAAGAACCGTGTAGTTTTCACTGTTCACTCCATGACTCTCGTAAAAACCAAATAATAATGCATGACATGGTGCTGCCTCTTATAAATTATTTATTAAAATCAAGTTGCACAAACATATATAGGTATATTTCTGCACCAGATATAAACATAATATATTTCATAATTGAATCTATTTTCCAGGAAGTTTTCACCACATCCAACTTACGCGTCGAGTTTTTTGCTGAAAAAATTGCAGGAAATGAGATATACTTTGTTTAAAAAATGTGTTGCATTTTAAATACATATTATTCAGGAAACCGCGAGTGTTGAAGTAGAAGAATAAATGTTATTTGCTCGACGTTTCGACTTTTACAAAAAGACTTCTTCAGGAGCATAACGAGCAATGAGAATAAAAATGTTAGCAAAACAATAATTTAAGTTTCAAAAAGAATTAGAATTAATCTAATTTTAAAATATCGTAAAATAATGAATTACATTAAATGGGTATCCAATCACGACCTTCTTCTTCTTTTGTGTTGCATGTTTTTGTCATATTGCATGACTAATACTCAAAATTAGAAAATAGATACACTAAATGGCACATTATTCATGTAATATCTAGTACCTATCTATTTATTAGACGAATGACAACGTATTAGTTTTAATGATATAACTATGAAATGAAATATGAAATGACTACAACACAACAAACCACACTCATATGTACACAAAGAACAGTCGTCGCGTCGTCTGGTAATGGGTTTTGAACGGAACATTTCAGAAGAAAACCTAATCTGCACTCAACATACTTTACTTTCATGCACAATGCACATGGGTACACATATAAATGACATGATGCTCTGAATTAAAAGAGCTTTGAACCGGAAAAAAATAATGTTGTGCTTTGTGTCAAAGGGTTTTTTTTTGGTAAGTTTGGCTTTATACTTCCAAAAACGAAGACGTAAAAAATCACTATGCCAGCTCTTAATAGGTAAATATATTTTTTCTACTTCATATTTCGTCGGTTTGTTGGCTTACTTTGTACTTTTTCCGTTACGGTTTACGATACGACTTCTGACTGACTTGACATACTTAGTTCTTGAACATATTTGTGTATGAAACTTATATAAGTATATATGTATATATATACCTATTTGGTTACTTGATTTATAGCTTGTTATTATTAATGTATCGATTTTTTCCATGTTTGCTTAAAACCCAAAGGAAAAACCGAACACATATCCAGTTTCATGCTCTTTCTTTCATTTTTTTTGTAATCCGGAAATCTGTCTCATATCGGTAAACAAATGTTACGCGTATTGCCTCATAAAAGTACTTGTGTGAGATGACGTCCTTTTATGTCTTCGCTTTACCCTTTTGTCAATAAAACTGATCAATCTTTTATACTGATGTATTACGAGTAATTCCATAAAAATAAGTACCTGAGTTCACGAGAAAGATCTTTCTTCTTTTTGTAAACCTGTTTTCTTTGGAATAAATGAAAGAGTGAAAGTTCATTGTTATCTTCTGCCTCTCCATATAGCAGCCTTTTGTGGATTCATACAGATGGTTTCAGCTTTCTTCCTTTTGTCATAGTTATCTGGTTTCAGCTTTCTATTTTTCTTTTATTGCTACAAAATATCCGGGAAAATACTCCAATACAAAATTGTCCTGGAGATTTATAAAGGTATTATAATAAGATGGATACCTAGAAAACAGGAACCTCACGAAGTCACGACCCTTTACTTTAATATTACATACATTGAAAATGAAGAGAGAGGAGAGAGAGAGAAATGCAGAGAAAAACCGAGAAAAGTGTCAAGAAAATCATTTGTTTTAATCGAACAAACTTCAAATGATTTTTAAAACAAAATTTTCCATTTTCTCCGCTTTATTTTTTTTATACATATATTTCTATGTTATGTGCACATACATACGTACGTTTCGTTTTGGACAAGATGCAGGTTCGCAAAAAAAATCAAACAAAAAACCTCCATCCATTTTTTCCTTCATAATCAATAGCTAGTTAGGTATGTAGTATGACATTCCATTTTTGTTCTGTGATGCAAATGTAGATTGACAAAAATGGTCTCTATATCCGTTCCTTGCAAACCATTAATGCGGAATAATGGGGAGTACAATACAACGAGCGAATGTAAAGAGTATGGTTAGGCGAAATGGGAAATGCCGGAAAAAGAATAAGTAGGTTTGTATGCATGTAGAGTGGAGTGTACTACAGTCAGTTTTTGTAAGAATACGTCTTATAAGCAGTTCAGTTCTTTTCACAGTCAAAAGTCGACTATATATTATTTTCTCTGGAAAGAAAAGTTATTGAACCTTTTCCTTCCTTCCGTTCCTATTTTTCATTCTTTTTTTTCGGGATTTTTACACCAGCAAAACGCAGTCACATCACATCATCGCAAAACTTTGCCATAGGCATCAACCGCATTTCATTGTTTTCGAGAATCCCAAATGGATAAAATGGATTTGGCATTCTTTATTGATGAAGCATGTTCTGAATTTAAAGTAAAGTTTTATGGGTGGTTGTACATTATTGACACCACCGCATTCATCACGCTCACTCCCACAGCGACTACGACTTGACAAATGAATAGCAGAGTAGGGCGGAGAGGAAAGAAAAATGGATATAAATAGTTTGGGGCGGTTTGAAATTTTTTATAAAAAAAATTGTATTATTGCTCTGACTTGTCTATTGTGGGATGCCACAATGCCAGACATCCAATAAATCCTCCCATATATACCTAAATAGTTTATAATTTCTCGTCATCAGAAGAAACTACAAATAAAAAAAAACAAGGTAAAGAAGGAGTTGAGAAAAGAAGATGGGCAGGACAGGAGAACCACAACACACGTGCATGTCGACTGTCGAAAGTCATGATGACGATGAGAAGTGCATATAGTGCATATTGAGATTCATTGGAAACAAAAGGAAAATCTAAAATACCAGAAAGCTAGCCCCAGAATCAACGCCTGCTTTTTGTTTGCCAAACCTCAACTGGAAAAACCAGATTCGCCAAAATTCTGACATTCAAAGCTTCCGTTTCTTACCAGATAGCACGTTGCTTGCCCTTGCCATGAAAGAATGAAACCCATTACATGAAGATGTGGACAATGAGAGATTTTTTTTACGCAAGGCAAGCGAAAGAATGTTTTGAAGATCTGTTTCAAGTTGACTCACGAACTTCCGTAGACCCTCAAATCAAACAAATAAATATGCGAATATACTACAATACACCCGTGCGTGATCACAAAGATTATTTACTCACTTAAGACAATTTGGAATTTCCTTTTTGTGAGATAGGTAACCTTAAATACTCAATGAATATAAACGCACTTTTGTATCTTCTATCAAGATATACAATCTAAATAGAAATCAAAGTCAAGGTGAGAACTTTGTTATCTTGCCAGACAGGCAAAATCAAATCAAATAGGTGACATTTAGAAGATTGAAGCTTCAGACATCAAACAAAATGTTACTGTAACACACATAGTGCCACAATGACATAATTTCATTAATGTACATAAGTGTAGTACTTGTAGTAGTACGTCATATGCAAAAAAAAACTTAATTTAACTTAAGTGATAGATGTCTGCACCTTCACAAATTGGTAAGACGACTAGCCGGGTGCCTCAAATAAAATCTGGAGAATTTCACTGCAGTTAGCAACACTTGATGAGATGGTGTGACGTTTGACGCACCTTTAAAGCCAAGTCAATTGAATTTTATAACAATGTCAATTTGGGCGATCTAATCACAAGAAATGAAGTGCATTTTTTTGTTGCGCCATGACACTGTGACACTGACACTTGAATACAATTCCGTATACACTTTTTACAAGATCAACTCCAGCCGGCACAATCACCAAGCACCACCGTCAGAGCTAAATCCTAAGACTCAGTCACTTATTTTTCACTCTCTTCATTGACTGCCTTTGACAGAACAAAATTATATTCCAGCAGCCGCCTAGGTTGAAAAAAATTCGACATAAATATAAAAAACAAATTAAAATTCCATTTTTATTACCATTTTTAGTAGTAGTAATTTTCATACATAACGGCTCCATAATAAACGGGTAGCTCTCTCAGTCTCACACTTGAAAACGCGGAATGAAGGAGCAGTAGTGAATTGAGTGGAATAATTGTATGTTTATTTGGTGATAGTCATGTTACTAGAGTCAAACTGAATACGGAATAAATCTTACTTCAAGTTGAGTATTATTATCGCCATTCGCCATCATACCGCCAACAAGGCTATCGTCATGTCGTTATTCGCTTCACTCTACTGTGGCTATAAGTGGAAAATGATGAAAATGCTTTTGTTGTTGGCTGATTTCATTAATGATAATAAAAAACCTATTATATATTCTAGTTTGGTTAGTAGTGAGGTTGACTGTGTTGTTATGTTGTAGTATGCATACATCATTCCATGTAAGCAAACAAATCAATGACAATATAAATATACCTATACTATTTTTTTTTCAGAATACATGTGTTACCCCTCTATAAGACTTTTTATTTATATCAGAATTGTGCCTAAATAATTGTACCCCATCTAAATCTGTCCTTAAAACTGCGTATGTTAATGTAACCCATAATATTTCAGTTTGGAAAATTATTATCTAATTTTTTTTTGTCTCTCTCATCTCTCCTCTCTATTTTGACATTCATGAATTCATTATTGTCACAGTAAAGAGGACATGTTGCTGGCACAAAAATCCTTTTTTGACTGTCAAAACTTCTGCTGTACTTTTTATTTTACTTTTAATATACCACAAATGTAATTTTAAAAATGTCCACGCATCATCTAATCATTCAGGTTCATCTCACTTGACACCACATAAATCTAGGGAGAAAAAAACAGAGTGAAGCCGCACAGTAGCAACATAGCCCCTACCTTTTTTATTTATATTTTGAAATGCGTCGTGTTGTAAATTGTGAATGTGAGTACGTACAGCATAATATATGCTACATATATACTTATTTATCAAGCTTTCATAAAATAGCGACGACGATGACACCCACTTCATACATATGACATTTGCTCCGCTGATGACTAAAAGCCATTTATTACATTTGCTTTGCAAACTATTGGGTAGAGAAAAAAGGGTGATAAGAATCAATACAACAGATAGCGATTAAAATACTTATATTTTTTAAACGACAGACTTTTGTTTTATCTTCTGCTTTTGTCAAGCAATATGATATTTGAAAGATTTTTTTGTAAAGAACGCGTCAACCTAAAAACTATTTAAGCTTAAATTTTTCAGTACATACAAATAGTAGCTGCATATTTATTTTTGAAGCTTATCTAACAATCATGTTTCATATTTTTGTTGGTAGTTTTTGTTTGTGCAGTGGCAGTAATAAATACTATAATTTTGGCAGCACTATGCTTTTGATTGAACTACGGAACAAAAGGCCTTGCTCTTGACAATCAAGTAATAAATCATTTATTACAAGAAATTTCCCAACAAAAAACAACGCGTGTAGGTATCGTTTTCATGATGATGTAGCAAAGACATTGAGTTTGATACGATAAAAATATGAGGATTAAAAGTAATAGCCTTGAAACCTGAAATAGTATGTTGTGTACATGTTTTATACAATTACCAACCTAATGTACTTATTTGATGTGATGTGAGTCGCTTAATGGAAAGGTTAATGCACACAAAAAAAGATTAACGTAATAAATAAAGAGAAGTGACAGTACAACTGAAAAAAACGACAGTACAGCTTTATTTATACTATTTTATATAAATCTAAAAGCCAATGTAAATATAATAAAAAATAATAATAGGTTTACAAAAATTTGCAAAACAGATTTTTATCTGTATTCACATTGCTAACATTTTTTCTCGGGGTATTTGTTGGAACGGGAAAAGTGAAGATGAGATAATATACTTTGATGACATGACGAGGAGTAATGGAGTATGATGACAGGCTACAATTCACATTGGTGGAAAAGGTAAAAGCTTACCATCTGGAGATGGCATGAAAGGCAGCTGGTGCTATAAAAAAACCTATTTTTGGTATCCAGAAAAATAATTGCATTGTTACAAAATTATGCATTTTGTCCTTTTTACCATATGGGCCTTTTTTGTCTTTTTTTCTCGTTTTCTGGTTTCTTGTCTTGGCAGAAAAGATTAGAACAGGAAATGACACAAAACGGAATCGAATTGCAAGTTTATTTATACTGGAATAGATGAAAAATCTGAGAAAGGACAAAATGATAATAAAAGAAAGTTTTGCTGTAGGGACCTTGCTTTGCTTTGGCCTACTACTGTGTCTTTTATCTTCCTTTTCCCGGACTTTTACTGATTCACCTTCACCTTGGGAGTTCTTTGCCAACGGCCAATATATACCTACTTCTCATTCTCAGATCCGCTGAAAACCACGATCAAACGCTCGAAAAGTAGTAACAAGAGAAATAATTATCGGGTGTACGGTTTATACGCAACGAGGGAAATTGAGAGAGAGAGAAAGTGCAAAAAGTTAAATATGTTCACTGTGTAACTTGTAAAACGTACCGCATTATAAAAAACGGTATATGCATAGGTATCTAGTTAAGTATATAATCACAATTTTCGGCAAAGAAATAATAATTGTGACGCAAGTTAGCAAGTAATGGCACTTTAAGTATCTGGGAAAATAATAGACAATCCAATCCTAAATTGTGTGAAAATGGTTGTAATTTTCACTGTGGCTAGATGGAGGAACCTATTTGGACCTCTTTTCTCTGCTAAATTGGCCTAATCAAGTCTAGAAATGTGCAATCTCAATTATGAACGTTACGTGATTATAATTGCAAACTTTGTCATTTGCAAAGAATACTGTTGTAGCAAAATAATTATGTAGCTTTCCCCACACTTTTCGGCTCGTATTTACGTACTACTTATTATTTTGATAAGAAAGGAAGTGAGTCAAATATCAGGTATATATATACTTAATTATTGCTATGCATATTACTGCCAACACTTTTATTACTGCATGAGCAATAAAAAAAATGAAGATGTAACTCTAGCATTTTTTCTGTCTTTTTCCGCTCCATTGTCCATCCATCAAGAAATTGGATTCTATTTGTGGGAGATTTTACAAAAGCACAGGGCACTCACAACACGGGTTACCTACGTAGTAATCCTATATACATCTACATCGAGTGTATTTCGTACACTCCATTCAACAATCATTTCACGCTCTTATTGCTGCTCTTTAGTATTCATTTTGACTTTGATTTGACGTTGTAGTAATTGCCACGCGCTACATGTTTTTTTCTTATACTTCAGTTTGGTCTGGTCAGTCTGGAGTTCAGACAGAAGAAGAATGGGACATGGATAGATTTTTTTACTAGATGAAATATATATGATTTTGCTGATGATGACACTTGTCTCATAGCATATGGTCATGTTTCTTATACGCAGCGCCCTAAATAAATACAAAATTACCAGCACACCTCTTGAAACGAGGTATGGTATTGAGCGCATGGATTGTCGTAAAAATTGCTGGCTATTTTTGGATATCATCTCTGCCCGCAGAAAAACAGCCCCAACAGATGATTTTATTTTTATTTTCGTGATCATTCTATTTAAATATAATGTAATGTCAAATGTAAGCCATTCAATATTTTTTGTAAGTATTTTCTGTAATAATATGTTGCTTATACCTATACCTACGTCGCATGATCTTCTATTCTTATGCTCAATTTGATGCTTAGTAAATATACATTTGCAAATTTTATGAATTTTCATGTTTTCACCATGCCTGCATTAAATTCACAATTTAAACTGAATGCATATATTCTGAATTTCAAGTCACGTTATTATTTACAGCGAAAATCAGCCCGACGCCATATTATGTTGAGAAATCAATTTTCAAATGAAAACCACCAAAATATGAGCAAATGTGTTCTCTTGTCTCATTGCTTTCTTCTTACGATATTGGCATTACTATTGACTATTGCAGAAAATCATAAATTTCATTTAAATCGTGGTCAAGTCACCAGTCAGGAAATAAAAGAAAAATCAAACATCGAAACCAAGGTCACATAAAATCCCCTTGAGTCATAGCATCAATTTATTCGCAATTTCATATTTGTGTGTAATACTTCTGTAACAATGCGGTATGTAGCATGTAGCATGCAACATGCATCTAGACAACCTATTATTCTTTTAGTTGAATGCTACCTTCTCGCATCACGGAAAACCATGAAATGAGGAGCTACTCCTCCACAAAGACTGCAATTTCTAGTTTTATTTCTTTTACCGCACACACACACTCGTCGTAACACAATTTTATACGCCTCCACTTCATACTTTACTTACGCATACCTAATAAATGTTTTTGGTGTGTGAAAATACAAGCCTATTTTCCCTCCTCCTGTTTTATTCTACCAAAATTTGGGCCCATAAAACAAATGCAATAAAAGTAGTAAAAAAAACTCACACAATCAGAATCAAATGAACCATATATATTTCCTTTTCTCTTTTCTTTGTTTTTTTGTTAGCAAGCTATTGTAAAAGCAGATGGGGTTTCTACACATGTTTATAAACATGTAGTAGTGAAGTATATTTTATTTCGACAACAAAACAGTAGTAACGCAGTATAGCGCAAGTGTCCAGGTGTTCTCACATTGTGCCCAATTGCCCATGAATTTCCTGGCTTATAAACTTGCAAAACATTATCTAGCATATTCCGTCGTGGCTGTAGTCGGAGAGAGACGCTGCGCCCACCACCAAATATCTTATAATATATATTTTTTCCAAATCCAACTTAAATTATGTGCACACAGGAAAAAGAAGGATTGCATATGCGCAAAGTAAAATGAAATATCTTATTGAAATTGTAAATGGCTTAGGAAAAAAAGCTCATTTTATTTTTGACATCCTTCCATAGAATATTATGAACTACTACAATATGGAAAAAACCAGCGGGATCTCTTTTTTCATGTTTTTTATTTACATAACGGAGACTCCACACACATTATTTCCATGCCTGTTGTGTGTAGATAGTTGAGAATCAACGAGAAACATTTAAATCGTTACACTGATGTCTTTTTTTGTAACATTTTAACTTACTAAGGAAGAAAGAATATGTTGATGTCAGACGTATCATCATAGACATCACAAATATCAACAAAAACGATTCCCTTTTATTATACATATACCTATTACATTTTTGTTTTGATATTAGATATTATTGGAAAATAGAACACACACCAAGCAAAACACGTACAATAGGTTATACGAAGAAAAGCTTGTAATTTATAATGTAGGTGGGTGTATAGTAGGGTGCCAATGCATATGATATTTACCTATACATACCTAGGTACCCACAGATATACGTTTAGATAAGATGCTTTGTTACATTTACTATTGCTTTTTCCGCGTATCCCCAAATTTTCCACTTTTTTTCCAAAAGGAAATAAAACGACAAGAAAAAATGTGTCAAAAAAAGAGATTGAAATTGGTATGCTTTATTTCAAACATATAACACATGAAAATGTTCACGAGCAAAGATTTTCAAGTGGAAATAAAACAGGGAATATTTGGAAAGCTCCGAGTAAATACACGCATAACAGACTCTACAGTATGCATCCAATACCAGTTTCCCTTATTTGCAGAACGCTTATTTGCACCCAACACAGATTAACTCTCGAGCACTCCTCTTACAATATATATGTTTCTTAAAATTCCAAAGAATTTTGGCATCTTCATTATGGTTTATACAATTATGTCTTTTTTGCTTTGCAGACCACTTCAGAAAATGTATTATATGCTTGGTGACTTTGCGATATATTTAATCATAATAGTTTTATTGTTGAAAGAATGTTTGTACATGCATGTAAATATGAAACGAGAGTTGTTGGAAAACAAGTTAGTAGCAGCATATAAAATAGAATTTACATGTCTCTGTTGACAAAAAATCTTAATGCATACACTCATTTGGGAATTTTTTTTTCTCAATGTGCACAAACTAATAAAATAGATTTTTGTTCATAATGAGTAATGAGTTTATAGGGATGATTATGTGAGTAAACAAAAAAAAAATAACGCTCTATCAATAGAAAAACGATGCCTTTCTAGTGTTTCCCATTAATTTGGTTGACGAAGGCTCTATGAGAGAGATGGAAGGATGAAGCATAATTGTCCACTTACGTATGTAGGTATATTGTATTACGCTCTCCCATGTCTTGTTGTGTTGCTTGACTTCGCATTGCCTTCATATTTAAGCCTTATTATTAGAAATATTCTCTTGTTATCGCAGCATTCTGGTAAATTGCACTCGCCGCATCGCTTTCTTTACTTTCGCTTGCTTAGATGCAGGTAAGATATGTCTGGGTGTTGTACACAATGAAGCAGATTTATACTGCGTAAAAACCCATGTTATAATGAAACCATCTTAAACTAATTTTCTCATAAAGAAAAATAGCGAATCGAGAAAGTGAAAGAGTAATTGGTTTTTCTACTTGGATGGTGCATTAAAGAAAACAGGAGATTCCAACCGTGGGGGGAAACAGGAAAGTCTGAAGACACGATTAGGACCATAATTTTTTAAGTTTTATTATATGCTGGTAAAAAGTGTTTCTTATGTTGCCCCAGAGAGCTTAATGGAAAATGATGCTCGTCCCGCAAAGACATTGCGGAACGAGCAGCATTATCATTAAACTTCATGCTGATTTTTTACCATCCTAAAAAAGAAGGAAAAAAACATAGTCGACTGGAAATGCATGAAAGACAGTTCAAGGAAAACAAAAGGATCGCAAAAGATAACAAATGTTTCTGCATGAGATCATCAACTGTTTAATAGCAACATTGATTTTGCCTTGAGAGATGATATGCATTCTCAACGAGATGAGCAACAAGGTTAACTTTTTATTATTATTTGATTATCGTTTATCGTTTTTTTCTTTTCCCATTTTCCAACTTTTTGAGTCATGAGTACAAACTGCGTACTGGCTCATGGTTGTTTTATGGCTCGTGGCAAAGACATTAAAAATTACAATGTTTTAACAAAATTCATTTAATTGGAACTGCGTTAAAATCTCTATTAGTCTGGTGTGAGTGACAGTAGTTTGCATCATAATTACTCATCTTGTGTGCTTTGAATTCTTAATAAAACGAAAACAAGGGGAAATGAAAAAATATTCCCTCTCTCGATGATTTCAGTAATCATGCAAAAAGATGAAAAGTGTAATTTAGCACCGTTTCAAAAACTACCATAATTATTACTGTTATTAAATTCCTACCGCGTTTAGTTCTCCAAAAGTCAACAACGGGGAAAATTTATGAATAAAAGGAGCTATATTACTCTTGTCATTAAAATAATGATACAACCTTGGGGACACAAGTTCAATTTTCACTACTTGGTGTTGTATAAAGCAAAGGGGAGGGTGTTTGGTGAAGAAAAGTTGAAGGTCTAAATACAAAATGTGAGATTTATATAATTATTTGTTACAAGAGACTTGATGGACGGCAATGTCACCACATATAGGTATATATAAGGAGCTATCATACAACTATTTTGCTCAATATCATTGTAGCAATGAAGGAATTTTCGTTAGTGTACCGTAAAAATTTCCAACAAATATAAAAATGTCAACAATAATATTATTAATGTCAGAAGCATTAATCTTTATGGCTGTGAAAGAAAATTGTAGAGAACAAATGGGAAAAGAAAGTTGGTGAAAAATCGTAAAAGCTTTTTTTATTTCAACTTTTAGAGTTGCATAAATACATGCCTACCTTAAAGCAACAAGAAATTTTTTAATGTTGTAATCAATAACGTTGTTTTAAAAATCCGCATGCAATTCTGACAGCCAGTCTGAGTTTTTTTTTGTAAAAGATGCAGCCATTTTGATGTTTAACTCCATAAATGGATACTTGTATGCATGTGACAGCAAATTAATAACAAACCATTTGAGATTTAAAAAATTGAACTTTGCTTTGAAACGAATTTTGTGCTATAACAAATGAATGTGAGCTTTTGACTCAATCTTGTCTCTAAAACTGTAAATGTACATACTTATA
>JAHZNC010004861.1:0-10734 GCA_027744095.1 Zhuqinia jingwanae | reverse complement strand
TAACAAGCAGAGTTTTTCATGTTATCGTCATTAAAAATTTCTCGAATATGCACAAGATTAAAATCATGTTCTTGGTTACAGTGAAACAAAAGTATTTTTTATTAGCACGAAGTATTTTATTATTACAATAATAATTTTAATTGAGTTGCGAGTAATACACAACTTGGAGCAGGATCGTCTTCCCTCCCTCTGATAGCTAAGAGGATGACAAATTGTACAATCGACAATATATGCTTGTTTTAATTGCTCAGGTATGCATGCCACTTATTTTTGGACATGGAAATGAATCATCTTAGAAATTAATGAAATTTTTTTTTTTGGATTCATTGTAGTCCAAAATGCTTACATATTGAACTGCCGAAATTGGTTTATTAACTAAAATTAATGGTCTCAAAATTTACAAATATTATTTTCATTCATGTTCTAGAGTATTGTGATCCATTAAATATTTCTCCGATCATTTGAAATCCGTCTAGATCAAGAATAAAAGCAAAAATGGAATTTTGATATTCATGTAATGGCTTGCTAGTATTATTTTAAGTAGTATGAAGAGAAGAACAATGGAAATCAGTTTGAGTATTTTCAGCTAGTTTTTCTTCCAAGAGAGCAAATAGATGATCAGTCATCTTATTCACTGTGTCAGCATCATCAACGTCAATAAACCCATCATTGTCACCCACTTGTGCCAGCAGCTTGTTTGTAAATTCGATAGACATTAACGAGTCCAGACCCATCCCTGAAAATGGGACATCTTCCTCAACTTCATCCAGAGTAATTCCCAGTGTTTCACTAAGTATGTTGACAACACTGTCTTTAACCAAGGAGTACTTTTGCTCTTTTGTTTCTAATTGCCCATAAACCTGTTTCAAAATTTGGACTTTTGTACCCGTGCCCGAAGCGCTGGAACTTTCTTGTCCTTCTACGACAACCTTATTTTTACTTTTTCGCTCCAGTAGTGTTGTATTATTTTCCAAGTTGATGTGCTCCAAAAATGTTTTTTCATATAATGGGGCAAATTTCAAAAACTCCTTCCACTTTATTCCTCCCATCGCCACCAAAGGCATTGAGCTTGTATTCCTTTCCGTTCTCATATGTTGTTCCAAAGTCGCAATTCCTGATTCTATAAGAAATCCCTCCGCGTATTTTACTTCCACGTCCTTTGCTAATCCAGCCTTCCACTTGCCCCATTGAATCGATAAAGCTGGAAGACATGCAGCTCTCCGCATTTCCGCCAAGCAATCCATGTACGTATTAGCGGCATTGTAGTTTGATTGCCCGTGATTCCCAAATGTGGACACCATTGAGCTGTAGAGCACAAAGAATTCCATTCGACAGTTCATCTCTCGAGTCAATCTGTCCAGATTCCAGGCCCCGTTGATTTTAGGCTTAAGTACCAATTCAAAATTGGGCCAGTCTTGCTTCGATATCGGCTTATCGGAGAGTACACCGCTGCAGTGGTGCACCCCCTTGAGAGGGGGCAATATAGGGTCTCCCTGGATTTTTTGAAAAAGTTCCTTGCACTGAGCATAGCTAGAAATGTCAATTTGTTTACAAATGAGCCTGGCCCCCGTCTCAATCTCTATTTGAGTAATTTCAGTCTTTACCGCTTCCGTTGGTTCGGACCGGCCCACCAAAACAAGATATCTGGCACCTTGGGTGACCATCCACTTTGCCACTGCAAATCCAATTGCTCCCATGCCACCAGTAATCAGGTATGTACTTTGGTCATTAAAGATACATTCTTTAAGGGACACCCCCAACCCTGACACGTGGCAAGATGGCATTTCTAAGACTACCTTTCCAATGTGTTTTGCTCTCTGTAGAAATTTTAATGCGGTGACAATATTTGCTGCCGGATAAATTGAACAGGGTAAAGGTTTAATATCATCTTTTTCCAGAAATGTCACTAATCGTCTCATTAGATACTGGTATGTATCCAAACTATAGTCCATGGCATTTACAACTTGGTAGCGTACCAGGGGTCGCCTTTCTTTCACATCTGCTAATGTCCAAATATCCATAACACTGATTTCGACAAAGTGACCTCCATCGCGAATGACGGCCAAAGACGCCTCTTTAAAGCCAGGCCCCGTAAGACAGTTTAGCACCATGTCCACAGGCTGATGCCCACAAGAGGATTGGATAAGATCCTTAAAATCCGTATTTCTCGAATTGTAAACGTGTTTCAAACCGAGGCAATTTCTGAGATAACTTCTTTTTCTTTCACTTCCAGCTGTTGCTATAACGTTTACCCCAAGAAATTTTGCAATTTGAATGGCAATCAGTCCAACTCCCCCGGTTGCCGCGTGAATAAGAACGGTCTGTCCTGCATTCAGTTGAGCCAGGTCGACCATACAGTACCAAGCTGTAATGAATACTGCTGGAAGTGTTGCTGCTTCAGAAAAAGTCAAGCCTGCTGGCATTTTCATTACAAAATCAGATTCGATTCTGCAGTGGCTTCCAAAATTAGTTCCGGCAAAGCTGCATCCAAAGACTGCGTCCCCGACTTTTAAATCATCATTTGTTTGTAAACCGGATCCAACTTTGCTAACGATTCCCGAATAGTCCAAACCCAAAATCTTTTTGCCAAAAGCAGCGCTACTGCCAGATGCAATGATTGTGAGAACGTCTTTGAAATTCAGAGAGGTGCAACGCACTTTGATTTCCACTTCATTTTCTCTCAATTCTAGAGTTGTCATTTCTCTCGGAACATATTTCAAATCAGATAGAATCCGGGTATGTGGAAACTCTACAGTGTACTGCTGGTTCTCCGTGGAAACGGGTATGCTTAAATGCTCCTTTTGAAGCTGGTTTTCTCTGAGTTGTAGTCTCCGACACAATCTCACACCGTCCCCATCATAACATATTTCCATTTCTCCATCATCCGCCCAAAGTTCATGGATCAGTCTGTTTGTGTCCAGTGAGTCTGCTGTCATATCAATGCTTTTGGATATGAGACTAGGTAGTTCCAATCTCAACGTTCTCATAAAGCCCCAAAGACTTCCCACCACACAATTTTTGATTTTACTGAAATTTGATTCCTCTGCCACCGCACTCCAGCACTTTGTGGTAACCAGGTGGAATCTCGGCAAATGCTTTAAAATCTTTCGCTTTTCAATAAAATATTGTGATAAATGTAGCAGGGGTTTCAGAAGTAGCTCTGTGTATGCAGCTACTTTGTCTTCTTCTATATTTCCCTCGGCAAAGTACAAAACCCCTTCTAATGCAACACTACTGTTGTTGTACTTTGTCATCATAACTTCAACATTGCTTTCCGAAGCAATATTTTGTATGGACACGGGCAACAGAGATCTTCCTAGGCTTTTCATTTCAGAAATTAGTTTCAAGTACAGTTCACTTGTTAGGGCGGTGTTATTGCTGGAGGGACCGGTTAAAAGAATCCATTCCTTTTCCATGACTTGACGAGCTGATAATTTTTTGGCTAATTTTGCGGTGATCATGCTGACCTGATTCTGACATTGGTAGA
The DNA here is from genome assembly GCA_027744095.1 of Zhuqinia jingwanae. Classification (NCBI taxonomy): domain Eukaryota; kingdom Metazoa; phylum Arthropoda; class Collembola; order Entomobryomorpha; family Paronellidae; genus Zhuqinia; species Zhuqinia jingwanae. Next base: position 7,247 of record JAHZNC010004861.1, on the reverse strand, counting down.
CTGCGCAGGCTTGAGATGTAAATCCTTGTTCTGCCAACAACTCGAGCCATTTGGTTGCCGGAATTGTACAATGCGTTGTTCTGACATCATCCTCGTATATCCAGTATCCCTCCAAAATTCCAAAACAAATGTCCAACTCTCTTGTGCCCTGTCCAGTTTCCAGAAGAAGCAGAGTTCCCCCTTCCCGGGTAAGTATTTCCACATTTTTCAGGGTATTTCGTAAATTTCTGGTCGCATGCAAAACGTCCACACAGATTACTACATCAAAGTAACCTGGAGGAAAACCTTGTTTCAACGGATCCTCCTCAATGTTTAATGTTTTCATCACAAAGGATTTTTTGTGTGCTTGAAATTTTTTCTTCGCCTCCCCCATAAAACTTGGAGAAATGTCTGTGTAGTGGTATTGGAATTTAACTTCATGCTCAGTCAAAACTCGCACAATGCTTTGTGTGAAACAACCTGTTCCTGCACCGACCTCCAAAATTCGCAAAGGATCCGAGTCATTCTTTTGTGTGTCCCATGAATACTCATTTACCATACACGTAAATACTCCGACTAATTCTGAGAATGATGCCATGAATCTACTGGTTTGGTAGTAGTGTTCTGCCAAGTTAAGAGTTTTAACTTTATTTTGCTGACCAAAGAGGACTTTTGGACCAGTGGTCCTTCCTTGAAGAATATGAGCAAGGTTGGTCCCACAAGTGTGAATTGTTTCCATTGTAGGGTACACCGCACTTTTGGCGAGTTGTCGCTGCTCAATAGCTGTTATCACTTGATTTTGAGATAACAGCCCGCCACTTATCAAGAATCGTCCGGTGATAGACCCTTGTATCTCAATCTGGCCATCTTCGACAAGGTAAGACGCGAAATGATTGAATGCGGGAATCAAAGCCGGCACAATTTGAAGAGTCCTCGCTAGATCGTCCAAATCAAAAACTCTACCGACATCTGGTGTCCAGCCCATTTCGTAAAAGGCATTCATGACATAGAGTGCACATAGCTCATTAATTTCCTGGTCCATTTGCGCCTCCGCTGAAGTGTATTTATTCTTTCTGGCCAGCTCCAAGCACAAATTTTTAAAAGAGGTTGACTGTAAAATGTCTACATTATTATCCAATCCTTCACCTGGCTGGTTAAACTTGGACCGTTGCCAGATCACATCAAAACATTCTACCAGTTGAGTTTCATCCTGCGTTTCATGTCCATGTACCAAGGCAGCTCTACTCAATACTGTGTCGACAGTGGTCTCCTTTAGTTCAGTGCCATTCATGGAAGCCATGATCAATCCATTTCCGTTTATTAAGTACATTCCCTTTGAAAATCCTTCAATAAGTTCATCAGATGGCAAGCACAAGATGTAGAGATTGTCGATATCTTGCAAATATTTTACGTTGGTAGGATTCATTTTAAAGTTGTTAATATGTACGGGAACATGTAATGTCATCAGCTCCTCTTTGGTTGCTCTAATCCATGCTTGAATCATGGCATCTATCAAAATTGGATGACATGAATAAATGCATGGCTTGTCTTCAGGAACATTCACCTTGATTAACATGTACCCTGTCTCCTTATCCTTGGTAATAGCTTTATGAGATTTAAATGTCTGTCCAAAGTTGAGACCCACATCAGCTAATTTTTCATAAAATCTCTCACTTTCTGTGTTACTTGTGCTATCTTCGATAAGCTTTCCCACTTTCAAACTTGGAATTTCCAGTTCTTGGGGAGTAAAATTTACATGCAACTTTGCGGACGCGTGCAGCACCCATTTCGGCTTCCTTCCAGGTTGCCAAACGGCAGCGTGCACCTGAGCAACCCAGCTGTCATCTTGTTCCCAAAGCAACGTTTCCATCCACAACCCATTCCCATCAAGCAGTAAGGGTGCATGTATATTGAAGTTTGTAGTTGATACAGACTTGGTGAAAGCTTCGTTCCCACAAGCCAATATCATTTCCAGAAATCCGGCTCCCGGAAATATCACTTTATTTCCAATAACATGGTCATAAATATATGGGGCTTTCTCCTTGGTAAGGACGTTGTGCCAAATCAACTTGTCTGTACTATTCGGTATTGATACACCCAGAAGTGGGTGTGGATTTCGCCCGGGTTCTGTCACAAAAACCATTTTGTCCCCATTAGTATTACTTTCTAGCGGTTTATATTTGTAATCAAACCAGAACGATTTCCTTTGAAAGGGGTAATGAAAGAGTTCAACTTTGTTTCTGTGACAACGTTCATACTTGTAGAACTCGTCCCATTTCACATTTACTCCGGCAACATAAAGTTGTGCCAGACTTCTCCAAGTATCTTTTGTACCCTTCCCCAAACTTGACAAGCAGGTCGCCATATTGTTCCCAGGTGTTTCTAGATTTTCAACGCAAAGTGCAGTGAGTGCCGCACCTAAACCAATTTCCAGGTATATGGTGAAACCACCCTCATTAGCTGCTTGGAATGCAGCAGTAAATTGAATGGTGTTCCGTAACACATCGTGCCAATGGTAAGAGTCAAGTTTTTCCCCAACTTGAATGACTTTTCCTCGGCAGCTGGAAGATAAAGGTATTTGCAAGGGGGCATGCTGAATATTTGAAAATATTTCCTTCTGCGCTTTCTTACAACTGACGTCAACAAAACTGGAATGTAAAGCAAATTCAAATGGAAGCTGATGACATTTTATTTTGTTTCCAGCGAATGCATCTTTTATCATCGGAAGCATTTCCGGGGCAGCCGCAATTAGCGTTTGGGTGGCTGTATTAGCCGCCGCCACTTCTATTCGTGAGTCAATTGCATTGTTTTTCTTAATTTGGGCAATGATATCTCGGCAAGTTATTTCATCGCACTTTGTCGCCATGAGAGCCCCAGGAAGAATGTTGTTTCCAGCAACCATCATCTCGATTGATTTAATTATCCGGAAAGCGTCGTCAAGTGAAATCGCACCACAAATGACACCAGCAGGTACTTCACCTATACACTGGGCCAGCAACATGTCGGGTTGAACCCCCAAAGACATCCAGAGCTTTGATAGGGAATATTGAATAGAAACTACACATGCGTACCAACTTATTGGTTCTGTTTTAGCATTTGTTGAGTGCATAACATCAAGAAGGCAAATTTTTTTGTCCATTGTATTTTTCCAAACAATATTGCAATGGTCCATGTATTTTCTAAAATGTGGGGAGCATGCGTACAGTTGTCTGGCAGGTGTGAAATCCATGGATCCTATGTGTCCACCGTATGTGAAACAAATTTTGGGTGGCTCAACATTACTGCTCACACCGAATTTGGTAACGCTGCCGCTCATATATTCGTGAATAGGATTGACTGAAGATGGTGAAATCAACATGGCAGCCCGACATCCCAGATTGTGAGATCGACAGGTATTTGCTGTAAAGGCGACATCCACCATGTTATCTAATGTCAAGGTACTCTTATATTTGCTCATGAGGGTTTCCAGAGCGGCTGGGGATTTTGCAGACATTGTCACTATTTCTATAGAATTTTCTTGAAATGGATCTTTTGGCTTTTTAAGAATTGTTGAAAAAGGTGGCTCCTGTATGATAACATGGACGTCTGTTCCTGTGATACCAAAACTGGAAACTCCAGCAATCCTTGGGAATTGACTTTCTGCATCTCTTCTTGGCCATGGAAGAGGGCTCCTGGGTACAATGCCAGGAATGGAGTCAAAACTCACCAAAGGATTCATTTCGGTTAGATGCAAATGTGCTGGTATTTGTTGGTGTTTAAATGCCAACATTACTTTTATCATTCCCGCGAGCCCCGACACACTTTCAGTATGACCAATGTTGGTCTTTCCAGATGCTATCACCAAAGGATGCTCTCTTTCCATTGTACCATAAGCATTACAAATGGCCGCCGCCTCAATGGGATCACCCACAGTTGTTCCTGTGGCGTGGGCCTCTACATAATCCACGTCGCATGGGTACACTCCAGCTGCCTCCAAAGCCATTTTCATGACATTGGTCTCGTTCTCCGTGGTGGGTGCTCCAAAAGTCTTGCTAAGCCCTTCCTGTTGAGCTGCACTGCCCCGAATTATTCCATGAATCCTGTCATTGTCTCGGATGGCATCTGAGTATCTCTTGAGGACTAATACCGCGATCCCCTCTGCCCTGGCATACCCATTCGCTCCTTTATCGAATGTTTTGCACAGTCCATCAGGTGCCCATATTACCTTTTGTTTGCCATCCATATGTAGGATTATGTTGGATCCTGTGACCAATGCCAAAGGACACTCCCTTCTTTGCAAGCTTTTGCAAGCCAGGTCCACAGCTATCATACTGGCGGAACAGCCAGAGTCTGTAGCCACATTTGGTCCGGCGAAACCGTAAAAGAAGGAAAGTTTGGCGGCTGTGCTTCCCATTCCATTCCCAATATATTTTCTAACGTAGTCATCTTTTGGCTCTCCTGTTGCTTTATTAAAAGCGTCCTTGTACTCCTGAAGCCAGCACCCATGGTAAACCCCTGTTTGTGAGCCTTTCAACGTGTCGACGGGGCATTTCAAAAAGTTTAATTTGACATCTTGTTCTATATCCTGACATATCTTGATTCTGCTCTCAGGGATTGTTCCACATGTATTCCGCCCATCTCTCAACAGCTCCCAATACTCATCAATAGAGTTGGCCCCTGGAAAGCGGCATGACATGCCAACCACGGCAATCCAGTCCTTTCCAGTATCAACTCCTTGAATTGTGTTATGCATAGCCAAGTTTGGAAGCGGCTGCGCATTGGAGGGTATTCGAACAACATCGATAAAGTCATCTTGCATGTCCTCACTAAAAATGGCTACTGACTTTGTCTGCCAACTTGGCCCAAACACAAATCTTTTCATATCTGTGTTCCACTCTTGATAGAATTTCAATGGGTTAAGTTTGCGTGAACCCGGACAGATCCCACCTCCGCAAATGTTTCCCAAAGTATCCACCAGCACCAATCCATTATCCCTGTCGAAGGAGTCAAACAACATATCTGACTGTTGCAATAGGGCGATTTCGGGGTGAAGTGCAATTATTTTTGTAAATGGCTTGACCTTGAGTACATGAGCCATGTCACTAGTGGATAGTTCCTTGTTTCCTGTTCCATTATTATGGCTTTCATTGTCCTGCACCAAAACTAGATCAAATACATCTTCCAGTTTACTCGCAAACTCCGACGAGACTAACTTTGACATTCGTGCGACAATCAAGCCGGAAGTTTCCAATTGTCGTAAACGACGTCCACAATTTAGTGTTGATTGCACTAATTCGTCCGATGATATCAGCACCATCCACGCGTATCCAAGTTTGGCACCTGACCCCATCTTTATGTTTCTTTATCCAACGAAAATTTGGTTACAAGTTATTTGTTTCACTTGTTGTTGATATTCTTTAGCAACAAGAATTCCAACTGGCAAATTCCAGCCAAGTTTATAATGCTTATATACGAAACTATTATAGTCCACTTATTACAAGTTATGTAGGTTTTAAGGTACAAAATTGGGATTTTGCAATTTTTACTTTTGCATCCATAATTCTAGTTCCAATTACGGGGGGAAATGATTATGGTAATTGACCACTCAGGTCGTGTTAAATTTGGGCAAGGAAATATGTGCATGCATACATTTTGGAACAGTATATGAGCATTTTATATTAAAATGCGTCATTAAGTAACCACATGTCCTTGTTTTAAAATAATATTTAAACTGAGGAATTGGGAGTGTGTAGAGAAAATTGTTTGTTAAATATTTTTTTAGTGGCTTTAGCATTTCAATCATTTTTGTGCCATTGATTGTTGCCACACGGAAATGTATACCTGAGATTTTGTTGACTGATGTTACCAAATACCTACAAAATACATTTCGTGCAGAGTGGATTGGATTACTCTCAGTCTTTTTACATGAATCTAGACATTTTTAATAGTGAGTGAAATTTTCAATTTTAAAAGTATGAACACTTCAACCGTAATAAAAATTTATTAAAATTTATTCATACATATGGACACGCAGAATCTGATTAGATCGATCCAGGAATTTCTTTCTTTTAACATGATGCCTATATTTTACTACTATGGTGTAAAATGGTGGTAACTATCCATTCATATTTACACGGGCAACTTTATCAATCATAATAATAAATTACTATGTGTTCACACGCGCGCAACATTGTATGGCCTCCTCCACCATTGCACTACATACATTGTATCTCAATTTCATTTGGACAAAAATTGGTTTAAATTAAATTATTTGTACATTTTAGGTTGTAAATGTAAATTAGGGAAATTCATCATGTATAAATTTCCCCGTGTCACGGACGTCATTAGGCTAACAAGCTTACATTGAACTTGAGTTACAACCTGAACTAAATCGGCAATTTAAAAAAAATTAAACTAAAACGTTATTTAATAATCTCACGTGCAAAACGTTTTAGGTAGTGCCGACACAGAATGTTGAGACATAATTACATTAATACTATATACCTATTTATTTATAGTGTACTACGCATTTTTTCATCTAATAGTTTTATTCAAGTGAAAATGAGAGCATGTCATTACTCACGGTCAATATATTATTGTTTTGTGCTAATATCAGAATTACAATTTATTCTTGTGTGAAATCCCTTTTCATTATTATTATTATCATTCACATCCAAATATGGTGGTCACATTATAGCTTTAACAAGTAGAAATAAATATTCTTGCTAAAAACAACTTAAACTTTGGGTTTCCCAAAACATCAAGCCAAAAATTTGCACGTCAAGTAGCAAAAACCCGAATAATATTATATTTTGTTTTTGCTAATGTGTGAAAAAAAAATCAAGAATGGTAAAGACGAGGTAAAAATACATATCAACATTGTGCTTGAAAATTAAATTATTTTTGTTTCTTGCACGAATGTATTCTACTATGTTGCATTATAACCTTAAATATTATATACATAATATGCTCCATTTCCTTTTTTTTAATTCCAATTGTTGATACCAAATAACCTTGACAACCAGAGCATTTAATATTACCCTAAGCATCATATTAAAGTGTTATTCTAAATCATCACACATCTTCTCAGCTATATGGTTTTTTTAATATATAGTACAGACACAAAAAAATGAACAATCGCCTTAGTTAAAAAAAAAACCTAAATGAATGAATGTACTACACTACTATCCATCGTCATTATTATACATGAGAATTGTTTTATTATTAAAATATTATATTAAAAGTATTACTACGTAAAAAAAATTATTAAAAAAATGTGTATATGTGCG
>JAHZNC010004860.1:0-16537 GCA_027744095.1 Zhuqinia jingwanae | reverse complement strand
CATCATTTAGGGAGGAATGTGACTTGGGAGAAGTTATATGGGGAGGAGTTAACCATGGGGAGAGATTTTTCTGGGGAGAGATTTTCCATGGGGAGCAGTTCACCTAGGGAGCGATTTTCCACTGCGAGCGGTTTTATAAGGGAGCAGTTCACATAGGGGGCAGTTTTGCTGTGGGAGAAGACCAGGGAGACATTCAATGAGGGGAATACCCCTAAAACCACCTGTGGTTTTAGGGGTATTCCCTGTAGAAATATGTCATGAAGTGATGATGATGTATGACATGGTGTATCCATCACATCAAAGTAAATACATCCCTGGCTTGCTCTGATCACGTACAATGATCTAATACTTCTTCACTACGATAAATTCGTGTAATTAGTAATCAAATAACACTCACTCCAATGTTAAGTTCTTGTATACAGTGAATTAGTACAAACTAGAAATATTATACTACTAAGCGGCAGGAAGATAAGGTTGAAGGTACCACACATGCATGTATATGTCGTGTCGAGTAATAAACTAGATGTGAAAATGTTATTTACAGTTGTTATCAGTTTACACAGTTTACAGTAAAATCTTTATTGTCAATTGTCAAATATACATAAATAGAAATAAATATTGATCCATGTCAGTCCTATTCATGCAATTTATATTTGAATAATTATAATTTCGAAAGTGTCAATTTATTTGGACACTTTCAAATTATTGTTGAATACAACACCGGCCGAATTATGAATAATTTTTACGTTTCTTCCGACGTGGTCATTACTATCGTCATTTTCATTATAATTTCTGCCTCGCACCATTCTCTGCATATTCTTATTTGATCCTGTACGATTCCTTTGGTACCTTCCAACTTCAAGGTATTTTGGCTTTGACATCAAAGGAAGAGTTGTTGCTTCAGTAGATGTTGATTTTTCAGAAGTGGAGGAAGCAGATTCAGTGCTGGTGGAGTATACATGGTCATCCAAAAATGTTGATGTGGGTTGACGATGGGGTGATGAACCGTGCAATTTTTGATACAAGGTTTCTGACATCCTACCAGGTTTAGTAGATTCATATTTTCTCAAAGACGTTGAATTTATTTTGGCAGAAAACAATTTCTTTCTTGGAAAGTGAACGTCAACTCTTGGGGGCTTCTCTGTTGAGTGCTCATCCTGTAACATTTCACTAGTTTCAAGGCCCTCAATACCTTCCACGGCTTTCACAATTGTAAATTGAGGACCCTCATGATCATCATATTCTTGTGGCAAATCCAGATCCACCAATTTATGATTTTGGACGAATGAATCCTCATTGACTGTTGTAGTGTCTGTGTTATTTTTAACGATGACAATGGGATCTTCGTCATCCTTCCCCATTTTTGAGGATGCGAGCAATTCTGGTATGAGTTTTCGTAAGAATAGATCACACAATGGCTCTATACATGTTTCTTGCTCTTGCTTATACGAATCCACATCGTTTTCAGTAGCTTGAGCGTGACCTCTTGAACCTGGTGAGTTCATAAACAATTGTTTTGCACCTTGCTCCAAATCAATGTATTTCATTGAATACTTTTTCACCATCTCATCCCTTTCTGATTCTGATGAACTTTTAAATTTTTCCATATCTTTGGGTCGAATAACAAAGATTCTCAGCATGTCATCAGAGGAGCTTGAATCTTCATGTCCATGTTCAGCCTGAAATGGTTGCATTTGTGAAACGGGGGATACCTGCTGAGACAGGAATTCAGACGATACTTCATTTACCTCGTCAACAGAATTTACAGGAACTTGTGATGTCCTGAAGGAATTCGTGGCAGCATGCGCTGCTGGAACAGACTCATCTATTAAACTTGAAGACAAGGAATTGTGAGCCTGTTCATTAAACAAAATACTGGTTTGTGGAACAACTGAGAATGGTAGTTGGTGCTGCAAGGGCTGAAAATTGGTCGTCACTGCAGGGCGATAACTGGACACAGCAGGGTATACACTTGATTGTTTTAATTGTTGCTGTAGGTTATAATGATGAGTGTGTGGAGACGTCGAAACAGGATAGCTGACGCCATGTAAAAGTAACTGCTGTTGGGGTTGCATTTGCACTTGATAATGTAGTCGAGGATCACGCTGCGGAGTCGCAGGTGGAATCATGACCATATTTTTAGAGGAATAAACTGGTAGTTTTACATAGTGAGTTTTCTGTAGTGTTCTAGGGAAATGAACTCGAGGTTTACGTTGAGAATGTTGCAGTTGAAATTGTGGTGGTTTATGCTGAGAATATTGTTGTAGTTGAAATTGTGGTGGTTTATATTGGGATTGAGAATGTTGTTGTAGTTGAAATTGTGGTGGTTTTTGTGGATAATACACGTTCATTGTCAGTTTACGACCCATGTAATTTGCTAATGCACGCATTGGACTAGGACGAACAAAGTGATCTATATACGATTTTTTTGCATATTATTAGTTATAAGTATTATAAAATATTTTATAAGGTTTTGATTAATTATTCAAAAAAAATCATTTTACCGACGAAGCCAGGCGCCCTCCTCCGAGCTGGAAGTGTGGTTGATGGTGAGACGTGCGTGGTCAGTATTAACACTAATGGCAAAATTGCGACGGGTAAAGACCGGTTTATCATCATGACGATAGTGATTATATACTATATTCCTGATTATTTTTTTAAAATGCTAGTACTGTATTATATATTTAGTGTCAAATTATGTCACAAAACTTGTTGGAATTAACTAAAAACAAATTTTCTATTAAACAAAATCAAAAATTATTCCCCAACTCTTCAGCCAGCCACGGGGTAGTAGGCACGAGACTCTGAACTGAACTATATGAACTCTCAATTTCGTAATGTCCATCACCCCAGTCATTGTCATATTTTTTTAATGTGTGTTAAAAATTACTCATTTTCTGCTAAAATGACAATGCAAAAAAACTCAATAAAAAGATGGTACATAAGTTGTCAATATATGCATATCACTTTCGTTTGTTTGAATTCCAATCATCAACATAATTATATCACATCTCACTTTCTAGAATTGATTGATAGTTATGCATCCTACGATACAAGCATATGCCCACTCATTGTCATTCATTATAGACGGAAGCTGAACCTGTTGATAACTGGCTGGGCTAGGGGAGATGAATCAATCAGACTGGGAGTCATTTTGGTGATAACGTGTAATTTGTTTTTTTTATATCTTGAATTGTGAAAATTTGAATTCATCAGCCTAAAATATTATGACATGCATATTGTAATATTGCTGCTTGCAACGTAACATACTCTTAATACGTACGTACTCTTACGTGTTACTGTTTTTTCTCTTGTAATTATAGCCATTAAAAATTTAAAAAATATCAAAATATAAAGTGGAAATATGTTGTATATGAAAGGAATAGATTTTACAAGGACACGTGTAGTGTACTCTGTACCAAGTTATTACAGTAAATAAAAATTTGGTAAAAAGAAGAGGTTCTCACAAGAATAAGAATAAGTTTCAATATTCATGTTCGTGACAAACACGCATCCTCCTGAGTTTCCTGTCAAAATTATGGCAAAATGTTAGTTTTGCACGATAATGTCAGAAAAGAAGAAGGTACATCTTTTTTCTAAATATTAGGTATCACAATGCCCCGTCAGATAATCCATTGCCAAAATAAAATATCTACATAAATAAAATATTAAAATCTGAGACTAAAATAAAATTTTACCTGGAAATGCTCATGATTGTGCAATCGCAATTTCTCACAAACAATCACTTTATTTCACATAATTCGTATTTTGCAGAATTGCAGACCAGTTTTTGGTTGCCTGCAATCTAACAATATACTTTACCTTTTTATGTTGTTTTTGCATGTAGGTTGCATGCTACGCCACTAAAAACGTCTTGAAAAAGTTGAATCCAAGATGAATCACTACCTACATGTACGTATGTATGTACATTACGTATATTATGTTCTTCTGTATAAATAAAATTATCTTACCCCCCTATGATATTTCTTGCATGCATGCGCAAACAAATTGTGAGTTGACTCAATAATTACCGGTTTTTTGCTAAATTTATTTTTTGCGCAAGTGCTTGTTGAACTTGACTTTGTCTTAGTACCAGCTCTATAGTTTCTGGTTTCAGTTTCAAAAGTGAGTTCAGTAAGTACGCACGAGACCATTTTTTTAGCTTTGTTGACTTTGTGCTTAGGTGCTATACACAATTTTTCATTCTCAAAATGTTCAAAATCATGGCAACTTTTCTATTTTTATTGTTAAGCATATTGTTCTCATGTGCGGTAGCTAATGAAGGAGACAACATATCATCATCTTCGTTAACAGCTTGGGTACAAGGCACTAATACACAATCAGGAGAAGCAATTAAAATATATTTTAGTAATGAGTCGGACTCGGAAATTGTTCTGAGAGAATTGAAAGATGTGTCAGTGCATTGTGAAGCAGACTATGCAGTGCAATTGGATTTTGACAGCCATACAGTAAGATGATAAACATTATTAAACAGATATCATTTGAAATAATTGATACTCTTTGACTTTGAGAAAGTTATTTTAAGTCTAATTTTTTTTAGGGATTCAGACTTTTGGCCACGGGTGCTGGTTCTTCAAGCAAATTCTTTTCAAACGGCACTCATGAATCAAATGTGCAGCAGCACACCACATACGCCCATCTAGTCTCTTTGAAGGAAGCTTTTACTGGGTTATATACCTGCAAAGGAAGAGGCTCCAATACAAAGAATAATTCAATCTCAGCTTACATTTATGTTCCATGTAAAATTTATATTTGCTTTGGGAATTACGTTCATATAAAATGGTTGAACATTATTGATGCAAGTACTTTTTGTCTTTATTAATTCCACAAAGTTATTGTGTTGTTCCTTTCTGACAGCTAAAAAACTATTTGTCTCAACAATGACAGCTATGATAAGCTCCCAGAGTGATCCTTTGGTTATTCCGTGTCCCATTGCTGATCCAAATGCTACAGTGACTTTAGTCAAACTACATGAGCAGGTTGTTAAATTAAAATAATTAATTATGGACATGTGCCCATAAAGTTTATGATGAATGAAATAATTACGTTTGAATATTTTCATTAGGATGTAATCATGCCTGTGCCTACTGCCAGCTATAGCCCAAAAATCGGATTTACTCTACCAAATAGCAGTAATGGAGATTCCAATGAAACAAATGTGGATGGTATCTACTATTGCATTGCAAAATCCAAGCAAAATCATCGTGCCGTAGAATTTACTGTTGTCAAAGGTCCAGTGATATGTACCAAAAGATGTTCTGAAAACTCAAAGTGTCAGTTGGTGAATGAGCAACAGGTTTGCGAATGCAAGCCTGGTTGGACAGAAACTTTGGTTTCGGAGAAGTGCTTAATACAATGTAGAACTGATAATGATTGCCCTTCAAATTTGGCATGCATGCCGCAAGATTCAGGTTCCTTCTTGTTGGAAATTTTATCTTCTGTGGAAGGAAGGACTAGCGGCGAGGTTGGAGAAGACGTGCATTATCAGAAGATTGGAGAATGTAAAAATCCATGTATTTATAGAACCACGACATGTTCACTAGGTGCAAGTCGGAATACTAATGAAGTCTGCCGGGTGAAGGAGCATGCAGCAATCTGCAGTGTATCCAATTGAGAGATTAGAGTAGAGATTAGACCATAAAAAACAGAACAGGCATTTTAATTTTTGAACAATTTATTTTCAGAAAACATCACAAAATCTGTATTAATTTTTGGAGAGACAATCATTGAAAATAATACATTACAAAAACATTAGAAACTCGTCGAAATTATAAAAACGAACCTATCAAATTACAAAAAATAGTTACTTCTTAAAATAATAAATAAATACGATTTTAATGAATATAAATTTAAAAAAAATATTTAGTACCGTAGTACCATTCATAATCTAAAATAATGACAAATAGTAAATAAATGACAAAAGGGCCAACGAGAATGTACCTTTCTGTTTACAATAACATTAATTCAGCAGACTTAGGTACATTTGTAAACGTCATCACATGATATTTGCCTAGCTGCTGCAACTGCTAATAATTCACTAAATACATAACATTTTGATATATAGTATCGTTGTTTTCATAAATTTTCTCATAATTATAAATAGTGAATTTTTCGATTTTTAAACTTTCTTTAATTTAAGGCATTTAGTTAACATTAATCAATACAGGTAAGTTATATATTTACAGTACAATTACAATACAGTCCACCTCTGTCTGTGGAGAATTATGAGTTCAGAATTCATTCTTACATCAAGATTTAAATGTAAGGGGAGGGGGGACAGTTCTTGCCTATAAATAAGATCCCTATTTACAAGTAAGACAACAACGTTAAATATTCAGTTGATTAGACGAACAGTAGTACTGAAGTAAGAATTCTCGAGTAAACAATCGAACTAGAACTTTAATAATAAGCACTTGAGTGTTGAATTTTATCAGTCTTCATTGGAGAAAAATTATGCAACGACATAAGTCGGTGACATGGAACGAATTGCTTTAGTAATCGTCCGCGAAAAATAACTTCATTTTCATTTCGTAGTCAGGTGAAGGGAGAGGCGAACCTGGTACAACGGCAGGGGAGAGGTTATCAAAATATTTATCAATATCTAAAAAAAATGATAAAAACGGAGTTAAATGATTAGTTTGTAACTTTGATATGTCAAAATAGTATATATACCATAAAAAAGGTTTACCTGGATATATTCCAGAGTCATTGATAAGATCATCAGGAAGTTCCGGAGCTTTCCCCAAATCCAATGTAGCATATGATCGAAGTATAGTGCGTGGTAGATCCCAAGAATTCGAAATATACGGTAGATCCTCTGAAAATAAATTGATACCACATTTTAAGTAAACCATTCTTAAGATTTTAAATTCAATTAAAAATTAAAATTTAATTTCTGGTTTCGGCACACTCACCTGAAACGCAAGAAGGATATCCTGAAGGATAGTATTCCTTTTCAGGATAACTATCGTCGTCGACGTCAACGATTTGTTGATTAGCATCGTGGACACCTGCATCACCATCAGTTGTTCCATAGCCAATGTCTCTCATGAATACATCAGCACTTTCCAGGGCTCCCATGTTTTCAATGTCTATGTCATCTTCAAACTCAAGCATTCCAGCCCCTTCTAACTCCTGACCACGTCGTATATTGGGGATCACATCATCTTCAATTGATTCCACTTCCTCCAGAAGAATTGAATATCTGTAAGCATCCTTGGTCGCTTCTCTTCTGTTGCTCTCAGGCTCTGGAAATACGTTGTCGTTTTTAGATTTATCCTTATCTGACTCTGGAGAAATTTGTGAAGAAGCTTCTTCAGAAATCGGTGAAAATATTTCAAGTTTAGAATCATTTGAAACTGATGGCTTTTCAATTCCATTTTGAATGGTAAATCTCCCCTTTTGTCGTCTGAGAACGTTGGAAGAATCACTCAATGCTGGTGTTTTTCCGAATGATCTGGATTCTTCCTTTTTTCCATCTAGAGTAGGACAAATAAAACAAATCCCAAATCATATACATCTCCAGACACCTTTCCATATGTGCAGAGAAAGTAATGGTTTGTCAGAAAAACTTTTTCTTGCCTTTTCCATTTTGTTGGGCAGGCTCACTAAAGCAGCGACTTTTGGCACTTGGCAATGTAACGTCCACTGGAGCCACAGAGCCAGCCTTGTGACGGAAAACTTCGTCCACGTCATTCTCAGAGGAAGAAGATGAGAACAGTCTTGGGTTGAATGAGTTTACAGACATTTTGAATCTATGTATAATATCCACTTTGAAATCTTCTGGTTTTGCCTTAAAAAGGGGTAAAGTATAATATTTGTTTAAAAATAATTGTTCTCACGTTGTCACAAATAAAAATATTTTTTGTAACATATTATATTCAAAAATTTAATAGGTAAATAATTCCCAGTTATTCTGTTGATTATTGCTTCAGTAACTTACCCAGTCACCTAGTCATCCAAAAAAAAAATTCAAGTTGATCTAAAAACCAACCACTTCAACCACACAGCTTAAATCTGTCACACGCACTTAATTCTGTAAAAAAAATCTACAAGAAAAACAACAGAAACTTTGTAGGATGCACACAAGGGTATTATTATATACACCTACAAACCTACTTTCTGATTTTCGATCGTTTTTTTCTCTCTCGGTTTGTCTTAGTTTTGAATTTCTCCTTTCTTATTTCAACAGACAGTTTGATCCATAAAAAAACAAAAAATTTGCAGCGGAAAACATCAGAGAGAACATAAAAATGGTTAGGGCTCTCCGCGAGAGAGTAGAACAATATGTGCTGCTATAAAAAAATCTTTCTTTCCTGCAAATACTGCAATACGGCTAATGCATTAATGTATTTACAGTGTAAATTTTACACTTGAATTGCATTGAATTGTGAGAGAGAAGACGACATCAAGCTGGAGTAGTAGTTTGTGTAAAGTGTGCATACCTACAACCTAGTATAGTATTCGTTCACATTGTCAATTGTGAACTTCACACATTCTCTGGCTCTAATTGTGTTAGTGTGTAATTGTGTATACTGCTTTACATGTAAACTTGTAGGGTGTTTGAATAGCATCTTTTTTTAGAATTTTGTGCAGCGCGAAGCATAAGCAAAAGTCATATGTATGTACATATATGAAAACTTGTGTTCTTTCATCTGCTTTTTTAAAAAGGTGATCTATGGAGTTGACCTTGAAGTTATTTGCAGCAATGATCACAACACAAGAACACAAACATTGTGAAAAATAATAATGCACGCACTAAAAGGATGCTGGATAGGGATAGAAGTAGATATTATGATAATGAGTATTTTTATTATTTCTTTCCCCAACTACTATGCCAACATCATCAGTTAAACTTGGAATGTGACAGGTCGATTTTGCACTTGTGAGAGATAATTAATATTACTACTAGGTTGGTGGAATAACGACTGAGAAACATAATGAAACAGTAATAATTAATTATTGCGGTGGTGGGGCATTTACATTTTTAAATACTTGTATGTAATAATATTGGTTATGGTTGCTAATACGTTTAATAAAATAAAACAAGATTTTAAACATGAGATTTTTGTATGTCATTTTGTAAATAGGAACAACTTGTGTCTATCCACCTCCATCGCCCATATGGGAAAATTTCATGAACCACTATTATTTTCGTTCATCGTGATAGATGAACCATTAATCTGAGACCAGTCAAAAACAGCTAGGATAATGGATAACCCAACACAACAACCTATTTCTCCTGGACATGGGGTCACCATTGACAAAGGGAGTATTGGATGCGCCTCCATTGCAACCAGGCGTCGTGCGGCACTATCACTAACAGATTTGAGAACACCCCTCGTCGAAAACCTCATGTCCATGTTACCCAGAGGTGGTGATAAAGCTTTCAAATACGCCTTGTACAATGTTCTTGCACTGATTCTGGCAGCCGTGTGTATAACTACATTATGGGCGGCGTATTTGATACTTGAACCCTTCATCATCCCTCTTCTCTGGGCACTTTTGTGTGGCTCCGTCATTCATCCCTTCAAAGACCGCCTTGTCACTTTCACCAGGCAATGGCTGGGAATGGTGAAAGAGTCTCCAACGCCACTTTCCCTCCAACTCGCCTTTACACCTATCCGAGCGATCGACTCCATTTCTGAAGGTATTGGCACCAGAGTGGTGACATGGTGGAAGTATATTGCTGCGGGGTGTGGAGGATTCTTTTTTACTTATTTAATTTACCATAATCCACCTGTTACGTTTGGACTGGTTTTATACTGGATTACCCTCGCTATCTTGAGAGCATTTGTTTGGGTAATTTCGTGGATTAATGGTCACTTTGTCATTGCTGTGACTGCAGTCTACTTGGCTATGATATTTCATTACGTATACGGCCCAGGTTCACAAAAAGAACAGAATACGCTTCGCCAAAGCAAGCAAGAAGGGCAACACAAGGAAAAAGGTGGCGT
The DNA here is from genome assembly GCA_027744095.1 of Zhuqinia jingwanae. Classification (NCBI taxonomy): domain Eukaryota; kingdom Metazoa; phylum Arthropoda; class Collembola; order Entomobryomorpha; family Paronellidae; genus Zhuqinia; species Zhuqinia jingwanae. The sequence goes on along the minus strand of JAHZNC010004860.1, from coordinate 6,560 downwards.
CGATGAATCTGACCTTGGCTCTGGGGAAGGTCCTCACCGTTGTCCCGCCCGTAATAATTCCAATCTTCACGACCGATTAACCATGAGAATGCTGGCGACAACGACCTGGTCAGTATTGTTCGCGTATTTTTGCCGATTACTGCCTTACCCACTATTGTTGTTGGTGTTCGTCTCTATCATTACTGGAACGATTATATACATCCGGAAACGGCCTATAGTCCCACATTTCACTAACAAGTACACAGCCTTTCTTGCCCTTTTTGGAGTGAGTGGAAAATTGAGTACTCAGAGCTCCCGTGGTGTCTCCAGAAAAGGAAGCGTTCAGCAGTTTCCAAAATCAAGGAGGAATACACAACTCACTGGAACACCATCTCCAGCGACATGTGGAGCAATTGCTCAACTAAAAGAGTCCTCCTCTGAGACGCCAATTAGCCTTAGTGGAGTTGGAAGTGAATGCCGAGAGGAACAAATTGATGATCAAGTTATAAATAAGTTAAGACCTCCGATGGACTTGCGAATAGATCATGGCACTCCTCCGTACACTTCTTCAGGCGATATTTTGGGTTTATATTCAGAGGATTCTTTACCATCCGCAATAGATTCAGCATTCGAAAATGAATCTGAAGATGAGGTGGATGGGGTACTAGATAGCAACAAGTTTTTGTGTGGCGTCCTCTGTGCCTGTTTAATTGTGCAAATTTGGAATCGCATGTGGTTAGTGCATTTATTGCCTATTCCAGTGGTGTATTTTGGAGTAAAGCGAATGTGCATCTCGGTTGGGATGAAGGATTATCTAGAGAGGACTGTGTATCGACCATTTGTGGACTTTTATTTGGCCAAAAGTGGACCTAGTCGTAAGTTTGCAATTTTTTATAGTGCTCATGGTATAATGATGATTTGCGCGATATTTTGAACATTTTGTAAATGAATATTTTTGTTGTAGATGACTTGTTTCCGCATCCAGTCCGGGTCCTCTTCCGTATAATTTATGAAGCTGACAGAAAGTTCATCTCAGTCTTTGAATCATATTTGGACATGGTAGCAAGCATCATCATCCTTGTCGCTGTGATGGTCTTATCAGTGATTTTTTTGATTTTTGTGGCCACGCAATTCTATGCTGAAGGAGACCATTTGGTTCGCGTAGGTGCAAATGTAATCAATTCCACAGTTAGCCAATATCCAGAAATCAGCCAAATGCTTCCAGAAGGCTGGGAATCACTTACAGATTCCTTAGTTGGCAACGCATATCATTATGGGCGAGATTATATCAAGACAATGATTAGAGATTCTGTTGCCGAGAGGAATCCGGAAAAGGCGGAAGAGATGGAAAGGCAAGTGATTGAGTTGTGGGACAGAATTTACATGAGTTGGAATCGAACTTGGGGTACCATTGAGACAGATAGCAAGGAAATGTCTAAAAGAGGAACGTCAAACGAGGATGACCCCTCCGCCAAGGCTCTGGAATGGGACGATATTGTGAAAACAGGACAAAATGTTACGGACTGGTTTGATACTAGTATGCTGGTCAATTATATAAAGTCAAATTATGGCCAACTTCGTGCTGTCGTGGAGTCCGTGTACACTTTTCTACAGGGTAACGTCTCTTTGGCTATCTCTGCTATTACCTCAGTATTTTCTGTACTTTTTGGAGGCGGGACTGCTCTTCTCAATCTCATCATCAATTTTGTGGTCTTCTTCACCGCACTGTTCTACCTGTTAAGTGCCTCTTCATCCGTCTACAAACCTGTGCAACTCTTCAACACCTGGTTTCCCGGTGATGGCAAGCATTCCTCCAGCTTTGTAGCTGCTATTGAGGAGTCCGTTTCTGGAGTATTTTCGGCTACTCTCAAAATGTCCGCTTTTTATTTTTTATGGACATGGCTAATACACACCCTGTTCCAGGTCAACATAGTATTTGTGCCCAGCTTTTTTGCCGCCATTTTCGCTGCAGTACCGTTACTAATGCCTTACTGGGCGGCGTTCCCTGCCGTTCTGGAACTTTGGTTAATTCAAGGTCAATGGACCAAAGCGCTTATCATGCTTGGCGCACAAATGGCACCAATGAGCCTGGTGGATGCACAGATTTACAGTGAAATCAAATGCTCTTTGTTGCAGTAAAGGTCAGCAGTAATTACATGAAAGAAGGTACTCAGATGGATTTTCAGTAAAAAAAAATGAAAGAGCGACTTTTATTTAAAAAAAAATATATGAAATTATGTGCAATATATTTTCCTCGGTGAAATAATGTAAACTTTTTTTTGAAAACTCGCTTTATATATATTATTTAATGACCTAAGTATATTACCAAGTCTAGTCTAATTTAAATAATTAATTAAATTCTATATTGACACCATTACTCATACTTCTTGTATGCCATTCGTCCTTCCAAAAAGCTTTAATAACGTTAACCATCCATTTCACACACGTGTCAAGTTTTTGCACTTTGTATGCCCTTAACCTCGTCCTATTTAATAGGTACTATTGACTATGCTGCCGGACTAACGAATACATAAAGACTTAAAATTACAAACTTTTATAATATTTAAGCTTTAATCCAGTTTAAATTAACGAAATATAATATACTAAACCCTATATATATATTAGGCTTTGCAAGTTAATCCAATGAAAGGCTCTCGATAATCTCCCACATGGACTTAAAAACTAGGTATATATTTTGTACTTGCAACAGTTTTCATTCATTTCAACAAACTACTTCATATATCGCGAGCCAAACGCTAATGAATAAGCCATAGTCTTATTACATTGTGTTGTAAATGTTACACTACAGTTAACTTTCAAGGTGATATATAGGCTGTTAAGAGGCTTCGTAAACTTTAATTGCTACACTATAACAGTTGGTTTTTATGAAAAAAAAGATAAGAAAAAAACTGAATTCCTGTTTCTGCTGCTGGCTGGCATTATCATCCTTCCTCACTCACTAGCCGGTGTCGAAATTGCTTACTTAACACACGCAAAAAAAAAGATAAAAGGTTCTACTACTGTTAATTGTTTAATATAATTAAAGTTGTAAAGACTGCAAGATTTCTAGATTTAGATGTTATACATATAAAATCTCTTAAAGTTTATATGCGTAGATTGATAGAGATAGAGAGAGACATTCAGCATGTGGCTTGGGGCTGGGAAAGGAAAGAATGAATCATTTTAAAAAAATGTATAAAAAAAAGTCTGAAACTGCAGAATAAAACAAGCTTAAAAAGTTTGCATTTGCATTTACTACTATTATCTGTGAAGCAGGTCAAGTCAACTTTGTTCCTTGTCTGCTGCTGTGCTGCTGTTTTTTTTGTGGATGCAAAAAAAAGCCTGGTAAATTGATGATAGGATGAAGGAAAAAGATACGAGGTTTAGTTTTTTTTAATACGCCATGTGTGTGTGTATAAAAGAGTTTTTAAAAATGTGTTTTTCTCTTTTTAATGAACACGCTACTGTTTGTAATAACAATGCAATAAAACACGTTTCCGCTCTTGCTCATATACTACTGTAAATTGTAAAAAAAAAGGCAAGTAAAAGTAAAACAAAAAGAAAATCAGTTAAAAGGAAAAAAGAAGGAACGTGCCATGATGTTGTTTTTGTGCTGCAAGATGGTAAAATGCTTTTTCATAAAATTTAAAAAAAATCTCATCATGCAGCAACATTTAATAACCATCACAGCATTCACAAAAGTTAAACCTTCAGATGCATTCCGAATTCCAAAATGATGCCATTATTTGGAATTTATGAATTGTAATATGTCAATGATGTATTATTTTGAAATATCAGGAAACGTGCATTCTTAAATATTGTGCATGCATATTGTAAAAAATTACCATTCTTGATAATGCTAAATGCTAACAGATACTCATTTGCTCAAACACTCAAGGCTTATAATAGGCACTTTCGTCTTGCATCTAACTTTTGAGTTTTGTGGTTCTAGTTCTTGTAACTTTCTGTTTGATGGTTCAGTAATTAGGCTTGTAATAGAAGAGCAAAACATTTTTATGCGTTTATATATTCTTTGGGGGAAGGAAGGTGGAATTATTAAGGAAAATGCAATTTGTGCTCGCATCTTTTTTTTAGCTAGAAGTAAAAAAATGCAAAGATGAAAGAAGTAAAAAAAGATATATGAGTGAAAACAAGATACTTAATTCAACATCTTTTTGTTCTGAATCAGTCACATAAATGATTTCAAACTTTTTCTTAATTTTTTTAGGGCAAAAAAATGAGCAATGTGTCTGTCATATTATATATATGACTCAAATGTGACTGAGATGTTTTGTACAAACCTCCTTTTTATCTTTTGCTAAAAAGCAAGCAAACAAAAAAAATCGTTCCATTTCCTGAGGACTACTGCGTAAAAAGTATTAAGAAGAAAGAGAGATATTAGACATGATTATTAGACAGGGAGTCACTCTCTTGAATGTAGAATGCGATGAGAAGATTCTAAGAGAATGGGAATATCTGATGATGTTTTTTTTTATATAAATGTACGAACGAATGTTATAGCAAATTACACGACCAGTTGACAATTTGACTTTTTTCCTCTTTGCTGATTTCATAAATTTGTGTGAAATTTCTCATAATAACAATTCTTTCATTGTGTGCAATTTCGAGTGTGACGATGACTGTTGGCTGATTGGCGTAAAATTTCTCTAAGCACAAATTTCTCAACATAGTCATCAATTTTATAATCTTTTTGTATTCAAAATTACATGCATGAAGCATATGATTTGGAACTCGATTGTTGAAAGAAGAAAAATGTGAAATTTTTCAAAGATGTCATTGTTGATTGTCCGAAGAAAATCACAGAGAGAGAAAATCTCTCTTCTGTAGTAGAAAGAAATGGGATAAATACAATGGATGAAGTTACAAATTTTTTAAGTAGTTTTGTCAGTTTGTCAACTGACCGCCTATTAATCATAATAATCATGATAGTTTTCCTTTCATCATATATTTCGACCGCTCCACTGTTAGCGTTCAGCGTAAAAATAATAATTATAATAATAAAGAATAGAGCGTTTTTTAGTAACAGTATTAGCGTAACATGCAGTCTGCAACAATTATGATTAGTAATATAAGTATTTGAGAGACGAGGCGACTTCACTTCACAACAGTAACAATCGTAATAATAATGGTGCCTTGAATAGTTTTCTTTTTCTATTTACAAATTTATTGCTTTGTATCTTTGTAAGTGCAACAATGCAACGCGTAACTGTTTTGATTGCTGTTGCTTGTTCACTCGCTGTTAATCATCGTTAGGATAACACCCCATTATTGTGCCTTTTTAACAAATTAAAATTACACATTTTTTCAATTTACACAAACACAAGAAGTAAAAAACATTGTATTATGTATTAGAAATACATCATCATTATTGTTTGCAAACAATACGGTAAAAACATAGTTATCCTGGGGATGTGCGAGCAGAATCAGAGATTTATAGAGAGAGAGAGAGAGAGAGAGAGAGAGAGAGAAGAGACCATTTAGTGGGTTTACAGCACCATGACCATTTGTATTATCATTATAACATCATCGTTTTCCACTTGCCGCTTCATTGTGAGAAGAAAAAAATGGGTTGCTGAATTTCTTTCAAAAAAGGATATTTCAAAATATTTAAAATTATAAGTTATAGTGCATTTACATGCATGTATTTTCTAGAGAGTAACTGCATCACAGTTATCAACAGGATATTAAATCAAGACCAAAAGTATTTTGCTGAAAATGAATAGTACAAGCACAAAAATAGAAAAGTCGTAGGGAGTATATATTAGATTATTAGAGTGGGGAGTGGAAGGATCCTTTTTTTTATACAAAATAAACAATGAACAATAAATCCTGCTGAATCCGTTGTATGTAGTTTTTTCTTCTTTGTGGCAGGAATTTTTTTATAATAAATATGCGGTATGATGCGTGTATAATTGAGGAACAGAACAAAGCGCATGCTATTTTTAGGTAGTGCATAATAATAACAATATTATTATCATTATTATTATTCATTCTACTGAATCTGATCACACAATCACAAAACAAAACATACCATACACAACAACAACAACACATCCAAGCATCTTGTTAAATTTAAAACTAAAAACCAAAAAAAAAGTAAAAAAAATTAGTTGAAGTCAATTGAAATGCATTTTTGAGATGTTGGGTTTGAAAAGGAAGTAGTGTAAGCAAAGATAAATGGATGTATGTAGGATGAGTCGGAATAAGTAGAATTCTCTTGAAAATTATTAATTTTAAATACGCGCTTACACCGCCGGCGCCTTCCTCTGTCGCCCTCGTTTGCACATCACATTATTGTAATTCGCACTACCTTTACTGTAAGCTAATGAGCTTACCTACAAATACGTAAGTAGTCCTCTTCAACAAATAGATAATAATGAAGCACAACCGTACTTTAAAATTCTCTCTATATATATACATTAACAGCAAATAAAAAATATAAATTAACAATGCTCGTTTGTGATAAGTGGATTATGACTTCCGGTGATTGAACCCTCTCATCATGATCATCATCATCGTCAAATCCATTACTATTGTTGCTTTGTACAAGGCATTCTGTA
>JAHZNC010004859.1:6200-25789 GCA_027744095.1 Zhuqinia jingwanae | reverse complement strand
TTCCTTGCCAACGGTATAGAATGGGTACGTTACCTCAAGATACAACCTTTTACAAGACCTTCCAAACTTTCTGAGATAAAAACGCTTTGGAACACAACTTTGAACGGAGGAAACAAAGTCATTTGATATATCGCATAAACCTCCACCCATTTCGCTTTGTATGTATACAAGAGAAACTGCACAGACAATACAACTAGTCATAGTAATCCAGAATGAAGGCGCTTGCCCGTGAAGAAAATCTTGAAATTTCACCAAAAATGCCCCATTACAAACTATCAGTGCAATGCAGCCGACATGATGAAAAGAAACGAGCATTGATCTAAAGAGTGACTTGAAAAGTACATTTAAAACTTGTTGCTTTCTAAACAAATGGACAACCTCGTCGTCGGTTATTGTTCCCAAGGATCGTGTTCCAACCTTGCAGCGACCGGACCCCGCTTGCGGTGTGCCTTGAAATTCTGTATTTAATATGCTCGCTTGTATTGACATGTACACTACCTGGAAATATATGGTTACTGTGATCGTTAGCAATATTACAGTGTTAGTGAACGCAAACAATTGTAAAATGAACAGAATGATTAGCGGGACACATTTAAATGACCCTTCAAATGGGATCTCAAACCACTCAAATAATAGACGATTTGACGGTTCCAATTCTGAGAATATTGTGGCTATTAAACAAAATGGAACCACCATTGATGTCGCAAGTGTGAAATAGAGGACAGAATTTAAAATCACTCGCATTTGCATCTGGCTGTTTGTTAAGACAAGCTGTCCTGATTCCACAAGTTCTGAAACAAGCCATATCTCCAAATTTGTATACAAGGTCAGGATTAGAATTAAACACGTGAAAGTACTCAATATATCAATATTTACGATTTAGGTTCCTGCTTGTATCCAACAGTTGATTGAAGAGAAACTTGAATTCTTCCAGCCTCCCCAAAGTAACATGCTGCAAAAGCACCACGGTGACTGCGAGAAATACTTCTCCCAATTCAAAAACCAACGTTGTGTGTGTGTGTGTGTGTGTGTGTGTGTGTGTGTCCGCAAGATAACTTAAGAACGGCTTATCAAAATTACTTCAAATTTGTATACAGCGTAGTAATGATTTACTCATATTTGTCTGTGTGTGTGTGTGTGTGTGTGTGTGTGTGTGTGTGTGTGTGTGTCCGCAAGATAACTTAAGAACGGCTTATCCAAATTACTTCAAATTTAGAATATAAGCAATAGAGGTCTTAGTCTCCAAGCCTATTGATTTTCAGCCACCTCGCTCATCCACCGGGGGAGTTACGGTCGAAACTTTAATTTTTTTATTACGAAATCACTGTGCATACACATATGTATGCATGCGCATCAGTGTACACAGGTATGCATGTGTAGGTATATGTATTCACATATTCGCGCGTTGCATGCATTGCAGTTTACCCCATGACCAACTAACATAACATATGAAATTACTCAAAAAATGTTTTCATGAGAAAAGTACACAAATGTTTTCAGCATTCACGTCAACTCACAGCTCCGTATTTATGTTTAACAACTTTATTCCATTTCCTTTTGAAACACAGGATATGATATTAACACTATCTACCCTGCTACGAGGATCCAGCCGCGAGAAACTGAGATGGATATTTTGCAGACTGTATGATAGCAATGGGAATGGGTTTATAACGAAGAGAGAAATTTTTGACATTATTTCAGCTATACATGATCTAGTCGGAGTTTCCAAACAGGTAAGTTTCCTACTATAAAAAATGTTTATTTTAAAAAAAAAAAGAAAAAAAAGTAAAAACGGTTATCCAATGCAATGTTTACTATACCACTAAACTATAGACATGATATATACATAAAAATATACAAAAGGAACAACGTCTTCTATCTTTGTAAATTTTTTTAACCCAAAAAAAAAAATTCTTTTCACTATTACCATTGTTTACTTACATAACCTATCATATAACTTTTTTCCTCTCTTGTACCCCTCAAGGCATGTTATGCAGTAAACTCAAATGTCTTGGTAACATATGCTCATATGACATATATTACTATTATTATTAGTAGTATGATAGGATATGATAACATTGTCGTAATACTAAGCCATCTCCGTTACGATGAAATCATGGTTGTAAAACCTTGTGACATTTATTTACCTAAAGGGATGTTGTATAATGCCCAGTAAGGGAGATACCCGCTAGCTCCTTTTGGATACCCAAAATGTAATCACTGCCACTAAACCAATCATGTAAACAGAGTATAGTTTTACCTTGAAATTCAAGCCCACTAACGACTTTCAATGAAACCAATAACATTTTCTTTTTGCGTACACAAAAAGGAAAAGAGAAAAGTATAAGAATTGGATCTTCGCTCATCCAAAATGTTTGTAAAAATGATAATGCTCATTGGATTCGCTATTTCAATGGAAGAGAAGTATAAAAAAAACTATCTTCAAAAAGATTTGTTCAGATGATCACGTCTTATATTCGTATGACTTATTCATGTTAAGTACGTACTCTTCCAAGATTTCGATATGTCATATGCCATAACATGTAGAGTGCATATCTATCCTAAAATCACTAGGATTGAAAAAACAAACGCTTATTTTCTTGTTTTTCCAGGGAGAAGACAGGAAGACGAGGGATCATGTCGATAAAATTTTCTCCAAATTTGACGTCAATAGAGATGGAATCGTGACAATCGAAGAATTTCTTGAATCCTGTCTAAAAGTAAGTTGATATACATTTTAGCTTTTTTCTTTCTCTTTCCACTTTTTTTGTAATAACTTAAATATTACTTTTTATCTTTGATGTAATATCATATTCATATTTCAAAAAAGGATGCTGACTAAGTACACGAAAAAAATAAGCGTCTAGTAGTGGCTAGACAAACAACAGTCACAAGACAAGAGTACAACACACACACACACGTAGATATTAAATATGCACCGGAAGTATAAAAAACCCACAATCACTAAAAAAAATAAGGTTTCCATTTATTTACGTGTTGTATTTTGTTGAGAGACCTCTGCACTCTGCAGAAAGCACATTTTATGTGTATTATGAAAATTGTTATTGTGAAAAAAAAGCGAAAGATACATGGTTTAAAAAAAAAAATTGGGTGCACGTTCAAAATGTACGCTTCTATGCTTTCTTTTGTGACCTGCCATCCTGTCGCTCTTTCCCTCATCTCCCCTTTTTAAATATAATAATAATATGCATGATATAAGTAGATATACAAGAATAGCTACTGTATCATATAATGCTTTTCCTCAACTCTTTTTTGCTGTAAATACATGTTATTTAAATTGTTTTTCTTTCCGGAATTTTTGATGATTTTTATATGTAAATATATAAATAAATATATTATCTGATTACGCTGGAAGCAATTTCCGCCAAAAGAATACGCAGGGCACACATCACGAGCGTGTGTATTCCGATGAAAAAAAGAAGCCAGCGGCAGCAGCAGCAGCAGCAAACCGAGAACATTTTACATCTAAATACAATATGGTTCCTTTCTGATTGTGATTGTGTTTTAACTGTGCGGAGTCGCGAGTAAGAGTCCCTTGATAGCCCCCTGTATGCTTGAACACATACGGATACCTACATCGTGCCTGCCTGTCTGTCGCTACTTTGACTTCTCCATCAGTTTACCACACCGCAGATAACTTTTTCTACATCTCTTTATAATCAACCAGAGGTCTATACAGTACGAGCACGAAAAATTTAATTTCTTTCCCACAACCCTTTCTCTTCTCTCGCTATATATACTGCTTTCAGCGGTAGTAGTAGTGACGCGGTTTTTTTTAAACTTAATAGTTATACAGTAATAATGCCAAGTATGATTATGATTACTTAGGTAGTAGTTTACTTTATTTTGCCGAGGGTTGTATAGACTAGGCAAGCAAAACAAGTTTTTCTTTCTTAGCCCCGACCAAAGCAAATAAGAAATAAAGTTATTTTTTTCCCTGCCCAAGGCATTTCACCTAATATTTTGTGTGTCTACTACTTTATTAAAGTTTAAAAAAAATCCTATGTATTATTATACCTAGTGTTTACACATGTTCATATAATATACATTTTATATTATATGTAATAATAATATATACCTACTTATTTATCCAAGTTAAGTAAGTGACTACACATAGACACATAGTTTGTTACACAAAAAAACAAACAAAAATAATAAGACTTTTTCTCCTCGATTTTAGTTTTTGTGTGTGAGCTTATATTTTTGTACATTACATGTGCATGTGGCCAATGCCTCCTTTCTCTCTTGTTTTGTTTCTCGAGTATGTAGGTAAACTGATGATGATGCTTGTTGTTGTTGTTGTTGTTGTTTTGTGTAGGTGGTAGGTGATACCAAGAATAATCTAACTTGTTGGTTTCCTTATATTTTATGCATAAACTTATAATACCCACTGAGCTTTTGAGGATGCATGAGGACCAAGACGAGGGTGATGCAATTTTTTTTAGCATACAAACATACGCGGCTCAATTCAAGGAACCTAAAATAAATGCACCAATGGTATAATGCCTTTTTTTCCTCTTTTTAAGTTACCATGTTTTCTCTTGTGTACATTTCTGCGTCTCGCTTCTTCTTCCTTTTAACATTCTTGTTTTTACATATCATGTCTGTTATTATTATCTTTAGTTGTAAATATAAAAGTGAAGCGAGGCCATTTTGACGCTTGTAGTTTTAAAATTGTGCAAAATTCACATTAAACACTTACGTAATACACCTGCTTATTATCATGTCGTATGTACGTCATGATAGTTTAACGGCTTCTGCATTTCCAAAAAATATTAATGAATTAGAAAACTAAAGTTTTAACTTGAACCAGAAAGCTAGATATCATGCGCGGAAGGGGGAAGTACGTAAGCATCACAAATGCATACATAATAAAATAATAAACCCCACAAAGTTTAAATTAAGGACAGTTGACGCTTAGTAGTAATACTATATTATTACTATTAATATATCTTACTAATATTATAGTCACGTTTAGTTAAAATAAGTTGAAGTTTATGATGTTCCCCGAGCCCGGGGGATAAAAATGGTTGAGGACCTTATGCTGTAGTATGCAAGTTTGGTTCAAATCATTGAACGTATATTGATGATGGTGATTTTTTACCCTCTACCCCCAGGGGATGAATAGGGATGGTAAGCTCCTTATAATGTACATATATACCAAGTTAATCCAAATTGGTGGAACTGTGCGGTCAGGAGAGAGCGGACACGTGCATACATACGGCTCACAGATTTGAGGAGCATTTTGAGTAATGACCGTTGAGAATGGTCCTTAATAACTATACGAAGAACTAAGAACTGATCATGTTTGACGTAAAAAGGATCTTCGGTGTGCTACTTTCTTTTGAAACTCAGCTCAATGTAACCGCACTGTTACCATGTGACATGGATTACAACATAAAACAATCATGCACGCAAAGTGTATTCTTAGTATTATTCTTTCGAATGAATATATGCCTGCTTAATATTCCACATTGCTACATTTCCCTTTTCCAAGTAATGCAATGCACGATTTTAGGCAGTTGATATGTTTCAGAGTAGTGTAGTCTCAAGTAACCCCACACCAGTATTATATGGATGGATTTATGGATTATAAAAGCTTTAAGCCGAAACTTTCCCTTTGGGATTTGACAATTCAATTGACTTACTTTATCCATTGCCTGCTTGCGTTTTAGTGGTAACATGATTTTTTTTTACTTTCTAATGTCTCACCCGTGTCGTCATGACATTGAGTCATGAGAAAGTGCATCCAGTATGACATCACTGTTTTCTCTCTGCAAACACACTTGTTTTCACTTTGTCCATCTGTAATAGTGAACATTTTTGGTGTTTTTCTTGCTTTTGCAAAATTGTCTATGTAAAAAGAATTGTGGGTATTTTATATTTTCGGCGGCGCCGCTATTACGTGTGCGTGTGTCTGTATTATACATATATTAAATCCTACAGCCAGCTACTATCATTTACTATCATTACTCACCTGGTTTTCTTGTGAAAGGTATTATTATTTTAAAAGCGTATGATTGTTTTCTTCTTTTTACTTTCAGGATGATGTGATCATGAAGTCATTGCAGGCTTTTACTACGACGCTGTACTAGTGAGGTAATTTATTATGTACATAAAACGATTTAAAAAACATGTCGCCCTTGATAACGCCATTATCTTCCAAGGTGTTCCTCATGTCTTCTCTTCTCGTGTGCAATGGGCACGGCCCCGTGGCGTGGGATAAAGAAATAAAGTCACACCACATCATTTTAGTATTGTAATCATTATTGTTAACTACACAAAGCCACTGGTAAAGGCCTCAACGACTCAAACTCACCTATCATCCACGTACTCTACTGCATATAAAATATGTATATGTACATGTATATATTTATGTAATTTGTAAGATTGGTCGTTGCGCTGCGTCCAACTTTTACTCCCATCTTTTGCTACCCTCCAAAAAAAATATTAAAAAACATATTACGTGTTTCATCACACTAATCAGCTTTGTACGCAAAACTTTTTTCAGCATCTCCCAACAAAAAAAATATATAAAAAAGCATGAAAGATAAAAAAGTGAAAATTAAAACTACTACTTACTATATGTGATGATTGCCGTCATCATTATTTTGTTAGTCTCAACCGCCACTTCGTTAAATTATGATCGATTTCACTTGATAAACATGAAACATTAATTATTTTGATGAGACTGGGTACTGGGAACCACCGCGCCCCCACACACTTTGATGTTTAGCACAACGTCACGCCAGTGTAAAAGAACCACAAATGATGAAATTGCGTACACCAATTCATTTCATCATATTCCCATATTATAAAGGTTTGCTCGACGTATTCAGTTTTCATAAAGGATTCCAAGTATTGTTTGTTTTCGGTGGGAGGAGAGAGAGGAATTGGTAAAAAAAACGGTTTTTTACTCCAAACCTGGTGAAATCACTTGACTATTGACACCACCTTGCGAGCAAAGGGACAGGCTTGCTTGGAGAAAGGGAGGTGTGCTACGTGCCAGTGCGCACTTCACGGGCTACATACTAATAATGGATCCTTTTATGGTATTCTGAATTTGTTTCTTCAAATTTTTCGTATAAAATATGTTGAAAAAATTAATAAATTCTACACAAAATTAAAATGATGAGATGTGATCGGAAAATGCACTCTTGGATGACGTTGAATTATTATTGAAGCTGTGGTCAATATTTCATTTATAAACGAGGATTTCGTTAATTTTCATGACCAAGCGCATGATTACAAATTGAACTTTCTTTCGAGCGTAATTGAACCGTAAAGAAAAATTTATACTGATAAGTTTATTTACAGTTGTATAAATGATGATGTTTAATGTAAACGGCAAAAATAATCGGAGTAAGTATAATAATATAACGATATACTCAACTAGTTTGGAGGACAATGGACTGACTATGTTGAATATACATATATATATATATATTATAATAATAATATTTCATATTATTAAATAATAAAATGTTAGAGTAATAAACAATGTATACTGTGTACTAAGGTTACATGTATATGAATGTTAGCAAGCTTAGACACAACCGTTAAAAATATGAATTGTTTCGTTGTTGTTTATGTAATATAAAAAAATCATTGCTTCCTTTTTTCATTATCATACAACACTTTTATTTGTTGCCTCGCAAAATTTTTAAGTTTTAAAACCTTGTTTCCCAGGAAGTACCAAATTCCAATTTAAAAGTTTGCAAATTTTGTTTCTTTAGATAGCTATCAAAATCTAATTGGGAAAAAAGTAAATTTTAGAAATCTGGCACTGACATTTTAGAAAAGAAGAGCTTGTATCAAGAGTAAACCAAAAATAAACGAAGTAACTGATTAATTCTAATACAGCTAGTATTAAAAACAACAAGCGAATGACCTGCAAAAAAATATTAGTGTCCCGTGATCAGGTATTAAAATGATGGTGATGATGAGTCATCTCTTTTTGGAAACCATGGTCACTACAACTCACCCTGTTCTGACAAATCAATCTCTAGAAACAACAAGCAGGCACGGTTTTGTGCGCATACCTAAAATATGTACACACCTATGCAGCTCAAAGCGAACTCTTCTCTCCCCCCCCCCCCAAACTCTTTTTTTTTTACACAATCGTTGCCGTGGCTATATAAATTCCTTATATTTCATCAATATACAGTTTCTTTCCTTACTTCTGCCAAACGTTCAATCACTTTATGTTTTTCTCGCAAAAATGTTCGAAAAATGAGTATTACGTTCCAAAATAAATGCATATTGTAACTTTCCCAATGCTTCACAAAAAATCATTACTAATCACTGCTGATAACTTCCACCAAAACAAAAAGGTACTTATTGTAAACTGCTGTTGTAAAAGTGTGTTTATTAACGAATATAAGGATAATATATACATATATATATATAAATAAATATAATGTAAAAACAAATATACGGGAAATTGTTAATGCATGTGTGTGAATGGTATGATATCTACAAAAAAATAGTATATATTAAAGGGAGAAAGGTCCAGGCAGAAATTGTGATATTTTAATAATGAAATATATAAACTGTCAAAAAATCGAATGAGCTGTTCCTCACCAACGGGGTCATACATAATGAAAAAAAAATATTATAACAAATCCCTTAATTGTACGTACCACTATTCCTTTGTTCAATATTTTAGTTGTGTTTTTTGTAGGGATGAAAAACATAACAATAGACACATTTTAAAATGATATTATTATGCGACAAAAAAAACACCACGTTAAAAGTATATGATATATATATATCTATATGAATGTTATTTAATGAAATAAACTCATTAGCATTTATTGTGTACTGTTGATAATCTTATTAAGGGTGCTGTGAAATTCACAGGTGCAGGATTTCTTCAACTTTCTTCCTCGAGCATATACTATTGCGTAATGTATTAACTTGTTTGGCTTTCAAAACCCAATTTTATATGCCCTTTGCAAATGTGTAAACTTTTCAAACGTTCCATTATTTAGGTTCAAATAATGAATGTATTTTCAATCGACAAATAGTATTAAGCAGTAACTGTGACCGAATTGAAAATGCTTACGTACATACATACTCGAAAATCAAACGTGATTCAAATGGGTTGCTATATGATATTCAAATTGTATAAATGGACTTTATAAGGATTTTTTATTTTGTAAAATGTGATGTCACTCTTATTAACAACGGTCAAGCGAACAACTGACTTGTGTGCATAAGCTAAACAAAGAGTAATATACTGTGCAATAAATGGGAGAGAAAGAAAGTGGAAACCCTGTCCTGACAGAGTTCTATATAGGTAGAGTTGTGCGATTAAATTATTAGAATAGCTCACCTCGAGGTATGTAGCAGCCAAAAATTACTCTAGTCAGCCATTCCAATTAAAACTACAATTTTTAATGAATATAAAGTTATTATTATGTCATCTGTCCTGTTATTGTTCTGTAACTATTACCTATATTATGTTGTATCAAACTTTTCATTGGAGAAATAAAGAAAGATCCTAGAAACTTGATATTGTACATGAAATTATGTTATTTCAGTAAATAAATACCAGTAAACAAGCTAACCATTCACGAACAAATCATTTTTCATCATCATGATCATATCGTCATTCCAAGTGACAGTCAACGTAACCTCATTTTCAATCATCTAATACAGATGGCGTCCTCCTCATGTTGTGTGGAATCATAAATTTCAATTTATTCACTTAATGAGATCCGCAAATTTAAAAAATTGTCATTTTTGTTACCAATTTCATTCCATATTTTAATTGGCCTTGAATTTACTTCATACCATCACACCAATTAAATCTAAATACGACAAAATGCACTAAATTTAGCCCTAGCGCCTCCAATTCAGGGTTTTTAATTCGCTTGGTTGTCATATTGCAGAATTGAATAAATGCAAGTAAATTCGGACGTTACAAGTTGATAAACCAACTTTATTCAACGTTCACACAATTACAATTTTACAATTAGCGTTTTCCTGGTGATGAAATTATCAATTTAGATGTTCAATAATAAATATGAAGTTACAAAGGATATTTAAAGATTAATCAGAATATAATATAACGTGACTAAGTCTTGACTATACTATGTACAAAAAATAACGATTTACAACTTTTCGTTAAACTGCGGATATTTTTTTAAAAGCTGATTTAACTGCTTCGTATTTATATTTCTTACGTTTGTACCTGTCACTATCTGACCCGATTCTTCCCTCTCTTTTTCGTGTTTTTTTGCTTGCTGCAAAGATAGGAAACAAAATTTGTCAATCACTATAAACTTTTATCAACACAGCACAACTACACAATTTTTAATTATACATAAAATTACAACTTACTGAATATCTGAAAGGTATCAATTATAAATTCAGGTAATGAAGATGAGGAAGAAAATGGAAATCACGACACAGTTATAAATCTTGTCCCCCGATTTTAATTCTAATAACAATACGTACCTGCTGCCTTGCCCCCAGATTTTCCAGACACTTCATTTTTTAACCGCAAAGGGCTAACTTCCTTGAATGGTATTTTTTCCATTTCATGAGGGCTTATCGGCATGCGCGGATATTTCCTCTGCATAAACACCATTCCCATTTTCACATTCTTCATTTTTTCACAGAAACAAAATCTAAATTCCTCACTAGCAAAATTTTGGAAAGTCAACCACAAAAACTCTCGAAATTTTCCTTTTCAGCAACTGTTACTATTTGCCACTTAGTGCTTGCAACTTTTTCCTTTTAATTATTATTGCATTATTGCCCTTTTATTGCATTTTACATTGAACATGACCCTTAAAACAAAAACAACAACAAAACCCCTTTTCAGTTAAATGTGGAATTGTGAAAAGAGCAGATGATATTATGCTATCCTCCGGTTCCGGTCTCTTATAATGCAAGAGATTCGTTCGCGCTCTCACATTTGGACACGTTGATACAAAGTTTGTACGTAAAATGTTCAACATTTTCATATCACCAGAGCAGGTGGAATAAAGTCACATGTGCACGCACTATTATTTTGTTTTTGTTGTTCAAAGTGTGTAGCTAACTATCAAACATCAATTCACACACAACGTTACAGTGTTTGCGTACATCTTTTAATTTTTTATCTCAAATAGTTGACACCTTCTTCTCCTTATAAATTTTTAATTAAAAATCAGTAGTTTACAACAAAAAACCTGAGCTAAATAAACCTATGAAATATGACATACATGTCACTAAATTACCGCCGAGTTATCTCAAAACTTTTACAGGATAACTGTAAAAGTTTTTCATCTGTTAAGTATGCTTCTCCGGTTTCAATTATAAATCGATTTATTACGTCGGAGGCACCGCTAACAGGTATGTTGGATGTCATTTTTCATTAATGCGTTAATGACTTCTGAAGTGGGAAAAATTTGTTTGTAGGTGCATTGCCTTTAACACGACATGTTTTTGTTTCCCAATTTTAGTTAACCAAGGCACTAATCCGGAAAATGTGCCAGAGACTGAGATTGTTACAAAACGAAAGTCAAATGTGCCTTGTCCTGCGGATGCCAAACTGATGAAAGCAGCAATAATAGGAGTTCCAAACGCTGGAAAGAGTACTATTATTAATGCCCTAACCGAGTATGATGTATGTAATATTAACTCGGCTATTGTCATAGTTCTAAATAGAAACATTATAAAGTTTTCTTCTCGAATTTAATTTATTTGCATTACTTTGAAGGTGTGTCCTGTTTCAAGCCGACCTCATACAACTCGTAAAAATCAAAAGGCAGTTTATTTGGATGAAAATACTCAATTAGTTTTCGTGGATACACCTGGATTGGTTAATGTGCAAGAAATCAAAAAGTATGTATTCATGATTTAAGAGTATACCTGTCAGCATCATTTTCAAATTTTGTACAAAATTCTTTTGATAGGTTTTCGTTCACAGAAGAATTTGTGTTTGGACCAGAAAAGTCAATTGGGACGTCTCATGTAATTGCAGTTATACATGATGTATCCAACAAAATAACCCGAGAAAAGTTAGATTTTCGTATTAAACGTGTTCTCCAAAAGTTTCCTCTTAAAAGGTCAATACTCATCTTAAATAAGGTTGGTAAATCACATGTAGCACAAAACATTTCCTCTAAAAATAAAAGCAATGTTTGTAACAACTAATTTTTGTTTCTTCGTTAGATCGATATAATAAAAAATAAGTCCACATTATTAGAAACAATTAAGTATCTAACCTGTGGAATAGTCGGAGGCCAGCCGTTGCCTGTACGGACATTCAACGAAAAGAAAGAAAGTCATAAACGGATGGATACTGAAAAGTTACTTGCTAAAGCAAAGAAGCGTTACGAGGAAAGGCAACTTCTAGAAGACGTTACCACCGAAGAGGAAAAGGCGTTAGTGGTTACTAGAAAATTCTTTAGTAATCATGAAATAGAAAAAGGTACGTGATGATAACTATTATATGCATTTATAAAAGAAATATTTCCTTATTTTAGTCATTAAAAATATCATATTCACGTACGCTAGGCATCCATCAACTTGGCTGGCCTAATTTTGATGACATTTTCATGGTTTCGGCGCTGAATAGAGATGGAATCGACATGTTGAGAGTAAGAATTCTTTTTTTAGTATATGTTGCATTAAAATGAAATGGTATTAAAGTACTGATTTCTCTGATTTTCTATTTAAGAGATATCTAGTTGTAAATGCAGTCCCAGAGAACTGGCTCTACGACAAAGAAACTTTGACTGATATACCTCCGCAAAAGCTGATTCTTGGAATACTTCGTTCAAAATTACTAGAGTATCTACCGCAAGAGATACCATTCAAAGTAATACCAGTATTGGAATACTTTGAAAAAAAAGCGGATGGTAAAACGTGTTCAAAACTATGCTATCGTAGTTTTTCGAAATTCTAAGATTATATAAGTTACGTGGAATATTCTCTGGCTTTTTTGCAGGTGTGCTGACTATCTCAATAAAAATTCGATGTCCTCGAGAAAAGTATCAGTTTTATATCCTAGGAACTGGTGGATCGCTAATTAATCGCATAATAAATGACACGGAACGTACTTTCAGCAGTCTTGTGAATCGTCCGGTAAAATTATTTTTAACCCCTGTTTTTGACAAAACTTTGGCAAAAAAAGAATAAATTATTATCAATAACTACAGTATTTAAGTAGAAACATTAAGAACAGCATTCATCGCCATTCATTTATTATTTTTCACATCTATTTAATATTTATGATGCATAATAATATCACTATATACGAAAAGCATAAAATGTGTACTTCTGAATATATGAAGTGAATCCATAGAAAATCATAGTAACTTTCTTATTCACCTTTCCAACCTAAAACGCTAAAACATCTACATGGCTAACAAATTCTCCAGAAAACCCGGGGAAAGTGAGCTCATATGGAGAAAAGTGGGATTACAAAGAGTTCAATTTGTTATTACAAGTGTTTTATTGACAAATGACTCAATGAGTAGTAGTAGAAATCTCAGCTCAAGTGTCCAATTCTTGCATTGCCATAATATGGGCAAGCTCCTTGTTTTTTGTTTGCGTAACTTCAGTTTACTTAATACATATATCTCTTGCTTATTTTGTTATTACCTCGAAAATATTAAGTCGGTAGTTTAGATTACTAACGTAACCAACACAAGGGATAACTACACTGATGAAAATACATCTGCCATAAGAATGGTCTAAAATTGGATTTCCTGATTTCCATTAAGTCAGTGTGACAAAACTTTCAGAATTATTGTCATATGGTCAGACTTTTTGATAAGCTTGTAGAATGTATGTGTATATAGGTATGATTTATTAAAATCATTTTACCAGTGGAGTCGCTTTTTTTGTTATTGTGTTTGAAAAGGTAGCCTGTAGTGTAGAAATAATAACTGACGGACTTGTGAAATCTTCAAACAATCAATATACATATGATTAACCTTGTGACAATGCAATGGCGACGCAGTTGTAGGAGTAATCGACATCAATATAGTCGCCACTGTGATACAGAATCGATCAGATAACAATAAAGTTGAACTTTCCGTTTAGCATACGGTTTTATTTGTGGAAAAATTAATAGAAATCAATATTTAACATAGTTGTACAAGATATACATATATTTAGCTAGCTAATTAAATTAACATGTATTGACAATAATAACCTTTTGCGTGAGAGAGTAAATAATAGAGTTGAAAGTAAATGTAAAAATTATGTACAAAAAAGTTTGAAGCGTTCGACACAAAGTGCTATATTATGAAGCGTGAGTAATTTGTAACTACTAATTTTTTTTTGAATTTCTCTGCTTTGTAACTTGAAGTCCAAATTATATCATATTATTAGAATTCCAGAATGATAATATACATATTTACATATTTTTTGATTATTTATTTCTCTATGACTTGAAATGCTAAAAATTAGTGAAAACTATAAAGTTCAGATTTGGTACACATAAAACCTATTTCGATACAAATGAACATACAAAAATAACCTGACACGCAAAAAGTACAACCTGTATATAGGTGTCTACGTTGTTGAATTAAAATAGTTTTATAATCCATCACTATTATAGTTTCAGAGAATATTTACAAATCGGTAATAGCAGCATTATTATTTTATGCACACAATTTGAAGTGTTTCGCTTCGTATATTGTTCTGGCAATATAATCATTTGATGTAGCTGACAATTATTAGTTTGTACAAAGTAGCAATTTGAAGGGTGTACATAATTTAAGCGTTTTGGTATATTCCTGATACAATTGCTTAACATGGGATTTCCAACAGCTCTTGGTGCTTTTTTAAGCTACGCTGCAGCATCAGCGTTCTTCTGGAACTTTCCTCACTTCCTTCACAAGAAGAAGAATATTGCCTTTTCATGTGCTCACATAAGCCATCGAGGAGGTCTGTATTTATTTTTAGTATGAATTTATGATTAAGCCTTGTTGTCGGTCATATTTAAAGGCATCGTAATGGGAATCATTTACAGGTTCAGCTGAGGGTTATGAAAACACATTGAAGAATTTTCAGAAGTAATTAGACGCGCATAAATTTTACAACAGCAATACATTAATTACAAAGCGCGTTTGGTATTAAAAGGAGATTTATTTTTATTTCCAGCGCTGTAAAGAAGGGGACAAATATGCTGGAGTTGGATGTACGCATGACTAAGGACGGTCAGGTGGTAGTTTTCCACGACCCGACGCTGCTAAGAGTCACTGGACAAAACCTTTGTGTTTCAGAAGTTGAATATGGTTCTCTCCCAAAGTTGAGTGCAAAAGTCCCTATAGACACAATCCCCGGTAAAGATTTAAGCTCGTTGAATAAGTTTTGTCAGTTAACTTTTATTATTTACATATATGGAATGTGTTTTATGCATTTCTTAAAAATCATTATATATATTGTAAAACAGGTGAATTCTTCTCTGACATGTCATGGTCAGAGGACGAAAGAAAAATACCCCTTTTACGTGAAGTTTTCAAAGAGTTTCCAACCGTACCAATCAACATTGATATCAAGGAAAATGATATGCGGCTAATAACTGAAGTGTCAAGTTTGATTGATGAGTTTGAAAGGACAGATGTCACAGTTTGGGGAAGTTTTAACAATGAAGTTTGTCAACAATGCTACAGTGTAGTAAGTAGATTAACTTTTGAGTTAATATAAATATAAATGATGAAACACTTGACCATGTGGGTTCTTAGTTTAAACAATTACGTGCTACACCTTTTCAATTCTATTCCTTTTTTAAATCTATGTATAGAACCCCGAGGTGTGTTTATTCTTCTCAGCGAAACGAGTTTTAGTTTTATTAATATGCGCCATTACTGGAATATTGCCTTTCGTCCCCATCAAAGAAACACACTACGAAGTATTTCTTCCCATGTCCATGAAAAAGTAACTACTTTAGCTGATTTGATTATGTTACCATGCAGAGATTTTACTAATCCAACGTCATGTGTTTTTTTGCGAATATTTTGTAGACGTAGGTTAAAACAGGTGACACATCTATCCTTCTCAGAAAAATGCTTACTCTGGGTTTCCGAAACCTTCCTGATATGGAAGCCTTTAATCAATCATTTGAAGAAACGTGGTATTCACGTGAGTGCTTCATATGCGTATTCAGTTTCAGTCCATAGAAAATTAATTCACGTGGAGCATGTAGTTAGTTAATTGTTTCTGTTTTAATCTCCAAAGGTTTACTTTTGGGTCTGCAATGACGATGATGAATTCGCACAATGCAAAAAGCTAGGAGCAACCGGAATAATGACTGATCAGCCCACTCTTCTACGCGATTTTCTTAACACTTTAAAATCAAGTGAAAGATTGGAGTGATATTTTGGTTTCGCACGAGACATACATATACCTATGTGCAATTTGCAATTCAACAAATCATATATAGTATTAAATATTCAGCTTGAAATTTCGATTTTATATTGAGATTCAATATGTGTACATACATATACGAAAGTGCATACTATTCAAATACATAATGTTCTTAAAACTATGTATTTAAAAACAACTTATATATACGTTAAACTATATTACAATGCCATATACATATATATATATATACCAAAGTTACCTTATACGTACATAAAGTACATATTATTATTGTATGTTTGTCAATGAACAAATAGTGTAATTGCAATTTGCAATGAACTGTGTCGACTCTAATCAGCAACAATGCAAAGTATTTATACCTGTGCGATAATAAGTCGTAGCGGGAAATAAGTTGTTATTCGCGGTGTCTATGTGAAAACGATCACATTATATACTACATGCAATAAATTATTGGAACAATTAAAAATTTAAAACCGAACGTTGTTGAACATGTGTGTTAAGTTGTCAAATTGAATGATTAATTACATCATGCACAGTACATATGTTTGTCCTTGCGACGAATTCGCTATTTTGGTTACATGAAATATAAGCAAACAATGAATTGCTTGAGCCAATTATGTTTAGTTTCATCCGACTTTTCCATAAGTTATAATTCCCATCGTCCCCACTCGTTTACAACATTCATACACATACAGCTTGATGTGTGAAACATTTGCAATAGACGAACCTTTTTTTATTAAAAAAAATACTTAACTTAATTAAACACGCAAACGCAATACAAAACATTTCATGTCATGCAATATGACACATGCATGTCAGAGAACAACGAAAACACTGGTTGTTATTACAACCGGCAACATGCCCAATTTATTCATCCCATCCCAAATGTAAATGATGTAGTAGCACCTACAGATTTAATTTACCTTGTACTCTGTTGATTATCATATTACATACATTTTATACAGGTTATTCTTAAGGTAGCCAGTGAGTAACTTTTATTGTCATTAGTCATGAAAAATCTAGGCTTTAGACGACCACAACTCTGCAAACTTGGATGATCACTGGAAAACTTAAAGCACACAATATGTAAAAAATATATAACATGGATGGGTGATGGATGGTAGTGACACGTAGTTCAATAGCAAATTATTTGTTTAGTGAGATGAGATATTGCCATTGCGTAACTACATGACTACAAAACTTTTTTCCCTAACGTGGACGTGTTGATCAAGACCAACATCAATCAATCGGCAGTTCACGTTACCCCAAAAATGCATTTCTAGTAAATTTGGACAAAGATACAAGCAATCATCGCAGCAAGCGTAGTCAGTTAGCTTTGTGCTATGCTGCTTAATAGGTGCAGTAGATGCATTGATGTCTGGATTCTGGATGAGTAAAAACATCCATAATTTAAACTGTTAACATTAATTGGAATATATACGTGTTTATGATTTCGTTAATCTATTTCTAAAATTTCACTTGTACAAATATTTTTCCATGACATATTTGCTGGATTAAAGTAGCATTGTTTGAAGGCGAAAAAATCATTTGTGAAGAATCAGCTTCCCTTGTCTTCTGTAATTCTTAGAGTTGTATAAGGTGTATTAATGGTGATAATTATAACAGGCAACAAATAATTCAATAATCAAGGTATATATTTCTTTCGGAGTATCCAACATTCAAACCATTTTTAGGGACAATCCTAGCATAGATATTATTTGTTACTTCTCAGGTGACAACGGGGAATATTGCATGTCTACTGAAAAAAGAATTAGAGCTGTCATAAAATTGCTCCGAGATGATGATATTTAGAGACGATGATGTGTACACGATACGATTGATGTAAGGCACTTGGTATGTTGGTGCTGCTTGCGCACCGTAATGGACAAACAAAAAATGTAGAGAAACGAAACCATCCAAATGAAGCTATTGTCTGAGAGCACTGTTATAATAAAGGCGAAATATCTTCAAATAATTTTTGTCTTCGTCACCATCATCACGAGAAGTGGACCATTGGATATATGTATTTATGCACTTGTATTTATCTGAATTGTACGTAGGTAAATAATATGGTATAATCATCATCATTTTTTTTTGGTTAAGCATTTTGCATCATGATTTTTTTTTTGCTACAACCAAGCAGCAGGAGCAGCATAGCATCATCATGATCAGTAGTTAGTTTGCAGTAGACAAGAGTAATACATAGTTGATTACTCAAGTGGTCTATTACTATAAAAAGGCATGGCATTTAAAAAAGTGAATACTGTAAAAATCAAAGAAAAAAAAGTAACGCTCTTCTTTCTTTTATGCTCTTTTTACAAGGAGACTCTAGTAGGAGAGCCTTGCTTGTGTGTGCTTTTAAACAAAAAGACATTTAAACGCATTCCTCCCTGATTTGACGGATCAGGACGAGGAGGATATAAGAAAATAAGAATGTGCCTTTGAAAAAATAGTGACTAATAGTTATATAATACTGCATTATATAAGCATTGACGTGAAGCAGAGAGAGAGAGAGAGATATGATAATGATAATAATAATAATGTTGCTGTGTTGGGATGATGATGAGGAGGAGAAGAGGTGGACGGGTTGATGTTTTCAGTATGCGTTTATATGCAAAAAATGTAAATGGATGGTTGGGTGATAAGTAATAATGGTAGTGTCGTGTGCTAAGAATGATTTAGCAGTGCTGTATTATTGCAGCAGCAGCAGCAGCATCATCATCATCATAGCATAGAATTTCAAAAAGAAAAAAAAAACAGAAAAACCTAATATGTCAGTAATAATAAGTATAATACGAATGAATAGAAAATCTATTTAGTGAGCCATCAACAGCGCAAATCAAGCAAGCAAAGAAGAGAGGAAGGAGGGCTAGCACCACATCACATCTCTCTCCTTCGATTGTATAAAAGGACTCATAAAACCTCTTATATATTAAGTAAACTATCCTCGTATTATATATATATTATTATTATTATTATTATTATCATCATATTATATATGTATGTATATGAACAACAAAAAATTGTAAAAGCAATGAAATGAGAGATGTGATTCACCAAATAGGTACTTTACATTTTTTTATAGTTCCGTTCCGTCCGTAGGAGAACCGAATAGATCTGTGTGTCTGTGTATAATAGTTAGTATATAGAATAGAGAGGCAGAAAGATAGAAATAGAAGGACAAAATAATAATATTATCACGACGACGATGATGATGATGACGACGACGACGA
>JAHZNC010004858.1:0-14947 GCA_027744095.1 Zhuqinia jingwanae | reverse complement strand
AACACTGCAGTTAGTAGTGAAAACAGTTCATAACTACTGCTTTACTTAGGTTTATTGAACCATCTATGGGGAACTGATTATTGGCATTTAATTAAATTTAAAAACATTCTGTTATTTTTTATTAACAAACTACTTGTACCAAGCTTTTCAGGATTTTCTGTTAATATTTTCATTTGGGAAGATGAATAAGTTATCGACATGTTGTGTATACCTACACATGTTTGTTCGTTCACGGTATGCAACGTATCGAACATTCCTTCTAGTCTGCGTAATTAATTCTAATCAATTTTTAAAGCAAACGTGTAAATACAATATTACATATTCTACGGGCAGAGGGTGGTAAAGTAAAGAAAAACCTTGCCTGTGTGTCATTAGTATGCATGATAAGCCGACACCCATGAAGAATCCCTTTGGCATTGATATCTTCTAAAGCCATCTCCGCTGCAATCCTTTCACTTTCCCCACTTTCACGTGGTAGTGTGTTCTTCTGAGTTAGCTCAAATAGGCCCAAAATCGTCAAAACCGTGGTGTTATCTCGAGTATTCTTACTCCTTCGTGCCGCTGCTGCTGCACGTGTGATTCTGCTACTTACGCTATTCAAGGAAGCTGCTGAAGATTCTAGGGACATGATTTTAGCCAATGCGGCATCAACAGCAGCGTCGTGTCTTGTATGATTAGAATTCCCTGTCTTTGGAAAAATAATTTTTCCAGTGGAAGCTGCATTAAATGGAATAATGGTAGTTGTGGTTGTACTACTAATAGACTGGAAGCCCCTACTACGCTCTGATGGATTTTTATTCAAAGACTCCCGGTCATATTCACGAAAGGCTGTAGCTGATGATGGTAATGGGAATGGTGCACGTTGATAGATCAACTGACGTGTGTGTCGGTCAAAGGGAAAATATGCAGTCGCTGTAGGAGTTGAAGCGCCAGCACTGTTTCTACTACTCTCAGACAAAGCTCCAGCTATGGTAGAAATTTCTCGTCTGTGACGCGCGGTATCAAAATCATTCTCGTGTTCACTGAGGATGACATTGCGCTTATTGGTCTTGTAGTTAATCTTTGCAGGAGGAAATGGGCTGGTGACTTTATGAAGATGACGAGGATATTGTGAACTAATTTGATTGTCAGATTTGTCAACGTCGTCAGTCGCAATGTCGCCCTTAATATGAGTATTGAACACCACGTAAATTTCTTTGGCTAAGTAGAAGGAATTCAGTTTTTGTTGTTGAGAGGCCCCACTACTGCCATTAATGTCAACATTGCCTTTGCTTTTTCTACTAACACTACTTCCATTTTTACCTTCTCCATCGGAGATTTTCAAACTGATTGGCTTACTCTGTTCATCTTTTTCCTGTCTTGGAAAACTAAATGAGCTGAACATTGATGGAAATTGATTGCCATTGATGATGGTCGGAGTAGACGGAGACGTGGGGGATTTAGATGTTGATGTCGATGATGACGGCAATGTTCCAGTGGGTTTTCCTGGTAGGATGATGATATTGTTTAGTGATATGCGGGAGAAGGAGGAAGAGTTTAACAAGGGAAAAGATGATGATGATGACGATAAAATTGATGTCTCTGAAGTTGACAAGCTGGAACTCCTGCTGGGGTAATACGACACGATCAAAATAGAGATAAGAGTCCAGCTCATAGACAGTTGATGTAGAAATGATGGAAAGATTTTGATTGTTAACCCTCTCATTTTGCCGGTATATTGTGATATGATATAGGTGTGTATATGTAATTCCGATATCACAGACAGTAAAACATGAACAATTTTATATAATCAATCTGGGGACAAATGAGAAGAAAAATCTTTTGCTTGACAAAGCGGGTTAAGTCTTTTTTTCATGTTCGAAAATCTCTATGTAATTCCAGTTAAATTTTTTTATGTATATCATGATGACGATGATGCTGAATAAACTGCATCAATGTTTTTGTTGTATCTGCTAACTTAAAGGCAATTTAAATCCATCACTTTTTCCACACAAGGGGTACACTTTTCAGTCATTTAATTACTACTGCCGCAACACAAAAAATTGGTCTTGCACTGAAAACACAACACCGTCAGTGAAAAGCGCGAATACATGGATTCCATTTTAAGTTGTCTGAATCAAGTATAGCCTAGTAAAAACTTAATGGTATTTTTTGGCCTGCACGAATGCAACATGCTTCGTGTTTATCAACAAAAAGCCCCAAAAAGAAGCAAACGCATAAAATGTGCCGTTTTGCGTTTGTTGCTTTCCTTTATGCATGATTACTTTCTTCACGAAAAATGTAAACGTATGAATTAAGTAAGTGTGGAAAAGGAACCCATGTGTCAGAGCGAAGCTTCAGAATGAAAATGAGGAGATGAGAGGAATAAGCTTACACTTTCACTCGTGCGAGTGTGGTGTGTGCCCTGCTTTTATGCAAGAGAAACCCTGGGCTGGCTGCTGGTGTAGGGAGGATTTTCAACGATTGTGTACCATGATGATATAGGGAATGCAGATGTTACCAGTTACCAATACCAAAAGGTGGTGTGTGGTGTCAGCGGTGGTGGTGAGGTGAGTGGTTAGGAGTGAATAAGACTGTTCTTGGCTTGCTGTTAGAACGGTGGTGGTGGCTTTTTGTTGATACATCATAATAAATGTCACGCATGATTTGGGAAAATGGACTACAAGGTATGTAGTTACGGCTAGAATGATGAAAAAGACGTGTTCTTTCATTGGATTCTCTCTTTTTTTCCATCCGTTGAAAAAGCAGCAACAACTTTTGGTACATCTTTGTTTACGCAGTATTTTAGTTTAATTTATCTTATTCGTGTGAGCAAAATTACAATACAAAAGTAATATTATTAATAAAACTAGTAAAATCAATCGATAAAATTCAGTTTTAAATAAACGTATTTTTTTGCTTGTTTGTTTTNTAAATAAACGTATTTTTTGCTTGTTTGTTTTGTTGACGTATATACATCCCAAGTTTCAGTAATATCGGCCCCTTCACGGGTTTTCTGTTGACATTTGCGTTGGCCAATTTGATATATTTGCTAATTTCTGTGTTAAATTGACAGTTAAATGAAATGACAAATGACACTAAAAATTAATGAAAGGGATGGAAACTAGATTACTTTATAGGACAGTGAGTATGTATATATGTACCATGTTGTAAATATACCATAAATACGCACACTAGATAACTATGTAGTTATGACATCATTCTTACGTGATTGTCAACAATAATTGTATAACCAAACTATCATGCTCATACATATGTTGAAGTGGGACATAATAGCATGCTGTCAATCAGTATTGTGGACTAAAAAAACCTTTGTTGAAAAGAGGGAACGAAACAAACTGATAAACCAGAAAGAATGAGATGATCTTAAAAGGAAGATGAATAGAGAAAATACGAGCAAACAGGCTGGAAAGCTGTAAACTTCTTTCTGCTATTGCTATACTATACTACTGTTGACTGTGACTGAGAAAGTCGGGTAAACAAAGATGTTATGAATTCATGGCTGCATTGTATTATTCCATAAATATGCATAATACATGGCCATAGAAAACAGGCGATTTTTTCTTTGAAGTGAAGAAAGGGTTTTAATAGTGAATGAATAGAAATGGAGTTTTGTGCCTGAGAATATACAGAAACATACCTTCATATTGTGTATTGGAAAAAACAAAATACATTTTGTTTTAAAAGCGCTGTTTTTTCTAGAAACTAAAACTAGATTGATGTGTACACTATATGTTTACGAAACATCTTTAATATGAATCCTCCATACATGTTAGAAAGAAGGATGGCAACGGCAGTGCAATTTGTGTGAAGTCAAGTTGAGAAGTTGGATATAGAGTTGAATGAAAAATTACTGTGTAAAATATAAACTTTTCGAATCAAATTTCCATCAATCTTACTCGTACAAAACTTTATTTATATACCATTTTTAAAACATGCATTTGTTGAATGAAAATTTGAAGAAAAATGCGAATGCGAAACGTTTTATCAGGATGCCCCATTAAAAAGATAAAATACCTAGTAGTACTCTTTTTAGCTAAAAGCGTGATTATTAAATAAATTAGTAACAACAACTTTCGACAACTACCCCACTAACTTTTTTCTATAGTAAATGATAGTTATAATTAGTGAGATAAGTGGATTTAAATGATAGACAGATGAAATTAAATGTTGATAACTGTAAACATAGAGTAAATCCAAGGCATAAGCGTACGTTGTATTCCAAAAAGAAAACTCTTCTTGTACTGGAGCTTTGCTTTCTGTTTATTTTTCTGAGCAATTATGTTCAGACTTTCGTTCGTTATTTGGTAAAAAAAAACAAAGTCTCGCGGAAGTGAATATATGATATATTGTTATCATATATATTATTATTTAGTTGTTTAGTAACTGGTCTGGTTTTCTGAAATAAATAAATTTACAATATAAAGTTATTAATCTGAATATGAGTCAAATCACAAAAACCACGCATATTTCGGTAGTACGCCAATTTTCATTAACCTAGGAGAAAATCAACTTTGTATGATTTGTGTTTCTTCCTATACAACTTCTACATTGTGGAATATGCACTGATCGACAGAAAATAATATACATACAACATTATGTAGCATATTTATACACAGCAACAAACATGCAATAAGTAAATACGTTATTTACTAGTTTGATTGAATCAAGTATCAATATATTCATTTAATTTCAATTTATTGCCATTAAAACGTACATATTACAATGTATTTTTCTGTTATATAAAATATAAATTCTGAAGCAAATAATTTCATCCACTCAAGTACTCAAAATATAAGTCAAAACTTGATCACAAGTACAGAAAATTATAGTCCCGCGCAGTTATGCATATAAACTGTACCGTCAACTTCATTGAAGGATAAATGAGTAAACATGAGTCTGCCAGGTTTTCTAACAATTAGGGAAGAGCTTGGATGAATTTTGGCATTGAATTTAATGGAAGTGTCGAATTGATTTTCCACAATGTAAGAACCTCCTGATTTAGTTAGCTTTGCTATCTGATGAGAAAATGCTGTCTTGAATATCAAGTGAATTTTGTCTTTGAAATCTATAGCATCGCCACAACTTAACTTCTCATCATCCTCCAGTTCCATATTTTGGCATACAGTGAGCAAATGTCTCCACACCTGAGTTACGTACATCATCGTGCTATGTATATGTTATAAGGTAGTCAACAAAAAAATCATTAGCAAATTTTTCGAGGTCAAACGAAAGGATACAAAACTGAGTGATGATAATGAATACTATATATTCAACTCACCGATGCTGAATGCCAAATTCCCTGCACCATGACTTTTTATTCTTGGATTTCTTATACTCTTTAAATATTTTCCAAAATGTGACAAAATCTCCTTCAGGAGCCCACAAGGTTTGGTATTTATTGTAACGGGCTTCCCCTTCATGCATGTCTGGGTTATAAATTGATTCCACAGTAGATATTGCCACTATTGCACAAATCCTTGATAGCTCTTGGTACTGCACGGAAAGATACAGAACTCTTGCCAAGTGTAGTTCCACAGGAAAGGCTAACAACCGCTTGGCGATTCTTGTTAATTTAACGGGCAGTTGGTTCATTTCAATTGCTCCATAACGGTGAAGTTCATTCATAGCATACTGTATGGCCTGCGTAATTAGATAATTTAATATTGGAACCGTTAACTAGAAATAAGCTTTATTTTATTAGGGGTACGAAATATTATATTTAAATGAAATAACCTTGTCAGTTGGACTGTCAGGCAAAGGGAAATTTTTAAAATTGGTAACTCCTAAAGATACCGCGGCTAGAAGAAGAACTCTACTCAAATTTGACCGCAAGATTTCTGAAGGAGGAAATTCTTCCATTTTATCGTAGTCTTTTCGAGTATACAATCGATATACAGTGCCATCAAATTCTCTTCCTGCTCGCCCCGCTCTTTGGTTCGATTGGGATTTCGAGATCAATTGTACACGGAGGACATTCATCCCTAGAGATTCTTCAAAATATCTATTTAAAAATATTAAAGAAAAATACAGTACATAAAACAGTCGATTGATTATATTTCAACCCTAATCACTTGTTTTAACAGAAACATTCACTTGATATAATGAGCTTACTTTGATTTGACTCTACCAGAGTCTATAACGACACGAATTCCAGGTATTGTAAGTGATGTTTCCGCTAGGTTTGTGGCAATAACTATTTTTCTTACGTTCTCAGGTGGTAGATCAAATGATTTCATTTGTACCTCTTTGGATAGTGCGGCATATAGGGGACACACATACACTTGCTCCAATCCTTTCTGTTGGTTGATGGCTTTCGCCCGTACGACAATTAGGTCAATTTCTTCTTTACCCGTTAGAAATATAAGTATATGATGACTGCAACGTGTTAACATAAAAAGTAATTCCAGTTAAATACTTACATAACGTACCAGAACAGCATCAGGCATAAATGTAAAATAAGAAAATAAAAATAGGTAAATAACATGCTTTATAAACTCACTTCACAGGTAAACTCATATGAAGTTTTAGCAATGTGATCCAAGTAAGATCAACATGATTTTCAGAAACATCTCTAGGTAAATAGTTAAGTTGTAAGTTGTAGGGGCGACCTTTAACGTACACGGCTTTGGTTCTGCAAAAAAAATATGACTAGCATAAAGCGTGAGAAAATGTGAGGTTTGGATACATGCTATTATACATAATTCTGATTGATATTTTTTAAATGCTACTTACGACAATCCATGCTTTTCTAAATCAAAGAAAGATTTAAATTTGTCCACGTCCAGTGTAGCACTCATTACGATAAGTTTCAGTCTCTTCTTAGGATTGCGGTTTCTTCTAATAATTTGTGCATTTCTCAGTAAAGAAAGCACTACATCGGTTTCAACGCTACGTTCGTGAGCTTCATCAACAATGACTACACTGTATTGATTAAATAATTTGTCCCTGATAGCATCCATCATCAGATAACCGTCCGAGAGAAAGGTAATTTTGGTTTTTTCGGTATGCAGCTTGAACGCACCAAAATACATACTTAAATAAGGTAACTTCATAACCCTTCAAACGTGTTGAATCATTCACACATTTTAACGTGCTGTTTTTACCTGAGTTATGGCCATTCCCCTATACGAAAATAACTTTGCACAATCCTCCAGCAAAAATTGTGGGATCTGTGTACTTTTGCCGCATCCTGTCTCACCTACTACTATTAAGGTATCATTCTCCAAAAATCGTTGAATAAATCTACAATACAATTATAGTATTATTTGATCAACTACCAATTTAAAGTTGATACAATCAATGTAATCTTATAACCACTGTAATTTGAAATGTAGTATGAAAATTACATGTCTCTGCATTCAGTGACAGGAAGGATTGGCGTGGATGATTGGATTCCATTTGTATTACCTCCTCGCGTTGACACAATTGAACTTTCCGCATCTCCCTCGTCCGTATCTTGTAATAATGACACTTTTTCTTCACATTTTCCTTTCTTCTTCAAAAATTTGTTTTTCCCAGGTTTAACAATTTCTTCGACAACGACACCAAGATCCTCTTCTTCCTCCATTGTGGAATTAAAGTTAAAGCTGGTATCATCATCAATATCACATGAATCAGTTCTGGCATCTGTTTGCTTCATTTTCCTCTTTTTCTTCAAGAGGTTTAAAAGAAGCTTGTCACATTTTACCTCTGAAATATACCAGTTTAAATATTGATAAATCTGACATGGAATTGCAAAAATTTAAAAATCTTCCAAGATGTGGAACAGTTGAACTTACTTTTCTTTTTTAATGGCAATGTTGGCTTATTTACAGTTGGGCTTTGATTAAATTTATTACTTGCAGGTGTGGAACTGCTTGCACTGGGTGTGACATTAACGTTAGGAAAGGTTGGAAACAATGACTTCTTGCCCAGTTTTCCTTTCTTCTTCTTCCCCTTCCTTTTCTTATCTTTCTTCTCAACGACTAAGTTTCCATCCGGTGAGCGCACTAAATTCTCCCAGGAAGCGCTTTTCTTTCCCTTTATCAGGGACACCATTATTACAGGTTCGTAAATTTTTGTTCACTATTTAGTGATACCACCAGTTTTAGTTTTGGTAAACCTGAAAATCTGAATTAATTTGTAGTACAGGAGGAGGATCTTAAAACACAATAAGACAAAAACATCATCATATGTCCAGAAACGAGCATGGTATTTTATTGTTGTTGATTCTAAAAAATCTCCGGAGAAATGCTTGTATGAAAGTATGAGTGTGAATGAATACATGGACTTGTATAATATTTTACATACACTGCAAAAGCAACTGGCTCAACTATGTACCGCTGCGGTTGCGGACGAAAACTGGGGTGTTTTGATGAATTCTGATGGAATCTCACAACAACACATTGCTGCATCCAATAGATGTTTTGCATGACAGCGGATCTTTGTTCTCACGCAATAAACTTGTACTTGATTTTTAAAGGACTCAAAAACGCTTTAAAACATATTGTTTAAATTAAATACATACACAACAAATATGTTAGAAATATATTCCTTGAACATTGACAACTTGTTATTGTTATGTAATTTGATTGTATACAGTCAGTGTACAACTATGATGAACCATTGTATAATATTACATCGAAAAGTCCTACCGATCTTCGGCAAAACAGCTCATAGTAAAGAGGTTTTTAAAAACTGGGATGGATGTTTAATCCTTAATTTTAACATACGTGATAGTAATAAAATGTGTTTTGTGGAGAATTAAATGTGTTGTTTTAAGAAACCAAGCAAGCAAGAAAAGCCAAGAAAAGAATGATATATTGGAAATCTATTGGCTAAATCATTGTAACTCACTTAAATTCGAAGTCCAAAATTTTATAAACAAAAAGAAAAATATAGGGCATCAAGTACATACTCAACAGTTGACAGTGTTAGTCAGCACTATAACCACATAGAAGGCGACTTAAATGTACTTAAATATTTTATTTTGAGAAACATCAACTTTGAGATGCATACATGCACCTTTTATGCACTTTTTATGCATCAGCCAACAATCAGACAGCTTTATCTAAAATTACATTTTACTTGCTGATTTGTAAATACTGACTCTACATATAAGACATAAATGCTTGTTCACTAACTAGCTAGTAACTAGACAGGTTATGTTACGACGAAAGAATTTATCTTTGTTCATACATGTTATGGCGTCAAATCATTTGTTACGTTCCTATCATGTTCGCACTTTGCACTCTTACCCAATATGATATTAATCTTGGGAACAAAGTGAAAGGCAGAAATAGTTGATAAAGCAATAAACGACATTCCATTTGGCAATTTATGCTCATACTGAATTTTTTTTAAATAGCTTGTTCCTTTTGACAAATTTATGTACAATCTTGTTCTAAACTAAATACAGGTTGTAATTAATTGTAAAACGTATCATGTATTTATTATTTTATATAGTACGCACGCAATTGTGGCTACATCGCTTTTATCTCAAAGTTGATAGAAATTGGAAGATTGGAATGAACTATTAATGCGGCTTAGCATGCAAATATTTTATGCCTTTAATTTATGAGATCGCAATTAATCGCATATTTATTTGTCATATTTTCATAGTTCTAGTATATACCTACATACGTGTTATAGCTTGGTTATAGCAGTTTAGGAATTAAGAATTCTGAATGCATATGAAACGAACTTAATTTTTTGTTGAAACGAAACATTGATATTGATATTAATTTGGCTTTATATATTCATACTGGAAAGGTCTAAACTTTAAACCAAAAAGATGAAGGTCACGAAATGCGTATGCTTGCTTAGTCCCTGTGACCGTAAATAAGCAAGTTGATCGAATGTGGAGTCACCTGGTAGTTGGTAGCTGGTGGCAGCTCGCCCCAATAACTTTCTCTCTATCAACGTCATTCTCGTAATATTCAATTGTATCCAAAATAGCTTTTGCAGTCTGCGTATGGTACTGTTCAGGGCATACATACACCAGACACCGTTCCCGAGTTTCAAATACCGTACGTCGTATACCGTTTACATAGGAAATGCCCGAGCAAAATGTATAATAACCGTACTTTATCGACGAAAGTTTTCTATAATACGCTGATAAAAAACAGGTTCAGTTTGGATAATATACAATCCATATTATGTATTAGTATAATATCCCAGTATCAACCGCATGCAGGAAATGGGAAAGTATGTACATACCGAGGTGCCAACCGAAAGTACAATAACAAAGCCACATACGGGTAGCAATGTTGTAAATGTACTTTACCTAGTAAGTAATATAGGTCACATAATTTTTTTGCTACCATATCATTTTGTTTACAAACTAATAATAACAACAACAACATAACGTGGTCTCGAGCCATATAATGTTTGGTAAAGGAAAATGTGGAAGGCGAAACCAGAGCTAGAGTCACCTTCATGAATTTTAGTTATTGGGTTTCCAACCTCCAATGTTTTACTTAAGCTCAGACTGCGACCCTTAAATTCTATTCGGATTACATTGACGGATTATAAGAAATCCAATTCTTAAATATATATCTTATACATATATATGTATAGATATTTCTCTTAACCTTTCTTTCATTCTTTTCTCCCGTATAGTCATGCACATGTACATTGATGCTGATTTTTATAGTGTAATATATCGCGTATCAAGTATTTGTGTAGAAACTGCGTGGTTCTTTCGTACTCTTTTCTTATTTTTTATAGATTTTTCTGTGTATACATAAAAAACTCCCGTTATCTACACGTCTCCTTATAAACTTGCATTGCAAATATTGCAATCAATATTTTCCATATCATTCTATTCATACCATTCAGACCTTTTCTTCAGTCTAAAGTCCAAACATAGTAAGTAGCAGTCCTTTATACCTCACTGTACAGTCGTCGGGGGGAAAATTCACAAAAAGAAAGTTGTAACGAGTGACTTACGCATTTGGAATACTGTTCAGTCCTAATCCTTGCTAGTAAATTGTGAATGAATATCAAATTTACAAAAAAATCCTTTGGTTATAATATTTTCATATTATATTTTTAACGAAAATACTTAATTGACTTTCACTTTCACGGCTACTTTTACATTTTTTACAAACGGAAATAATCAAAAAGCAAGTGTATTGGCATGTATTTTCCCATTTTCTTGGTTCAGTATGAACACAAATGATAGGGTGTGAAGCTATTTTTATGCTAGTTCAATTGATCTATATCGGCAAAGAAATAGAAACCGGTGTTGTGTAACACTATATTAGAAAACATTTTCACGACATTTTCACACTAAACATTACACGCATGCAGCAACATCAACATTATCATCGTCATCTTCATTTGAGACGAGGTAAGTGTGCACTAAATGTAAATATAAATGTAATTTGCGCGTGTACATAGTTATGTATTTTGTGCTTTTCATTTTTGGGAAAATAATATAAATTGGGCGACAGCGAGACTCTATATATTTTATTAAGAATAAAGTTTAATTTATAATCGGACTATAACATACAACGTAGTAATAACTCTGTCTGGCAGAAATGATGAAGACAAGCTTCAATGTTTATGAAGGATTGCGCAATGTAATTTTGTTTTTATCAATCACATCACAAGCGTTTGATGAGCGGGTTAACTTTTCTATGTAATTTTGATTATCTGGTACATCTCTACTAGGTATAGCATGCCATGACACATGTGTCATTGAATCGAAACTCTGGTCAAAGCTATTAAAAATAATCGTTTGAAGTTATAGGTATAACTTGACCTAGGACAGAGTTAGAGCATACACATAAGTACATGCCTACCTACAACCAAGGTTTTGAATTATGAAAGCTTTCATCGATCAGAATCTTTCCTATACCCACTACATAATACATAGATTTAGGTATATTTGTATGTAAGTGTAGATAAAATTAGTTTTGCTATTCCATAAAAAAGGAAAGAGAAAAGAATGGTTCTTCAACGTCAGTTTTATGGTGACTGGTGACTGGGTGAAACGGACTGCCGAACTCTTAGACATAGGAACTGAGAAGTACGTCATTCTCCATAGGTATTATCCTACAAGCATGTAAAGCAACAATGGTGATTGCATTACAAATCGTAATCTTCTGAGCGGATAAATCGATATAGAGTTTCACGAATGGATCAAGGTAAGCTTTGGATGACAATAATGACAAGCTTGTGAAAGTTCATAATTTGAAAAATGTGAGGTGCCATTATGAGTCATAATTCTCATTCGTAATATCTCATGTAGGATTACAAGAGATAGAGGATAAAAACAGGAACATTTTTCGATTTTTGAAAATGATTTTACCAAGTACCAAGTAAAAAGGTAACCTTGCCACGTGTCATGGGAAGTAAACATCAGGGTTGATCTATACATACTGAATTTGAGTACAAGTTGAGAATAACAAGCAGGGTTATGTGGAGTTTGGAATGAAACACAAATTAAATGGGAAGGGAACACCTTCCATGGTAAATTTTGCTTTCGCTCCCTTCTCTGTACAACTTTTGTACGTAATTCTCCCTTTGTGTACTTACTCTCACTCAACCTTCAGTTTTCAATTCAACCTTCATCCTTGCTGCCCACCTATGAATTTATAACAAGTGCATACAACATAGTACATAAAATGATGTGGTTCCCAAAATCACCATACCGCAAAGTTCATACCTAAGCTTAAAGCATCAGGTTATTCTGGTTTACTTACTACCTGATTATCCATATTACCTATGTGCTTATTGTATTGACAGAGTGAGTAAAATGTGTGGGCAGTGGGTATACTATGGGCAATAAGTTTTTCAAAAAAGGATGATGATGATATTTTGGTTTCTGCTGGTATTTGCTTTTTTGTTAGCAATAACAGCGCAGTTAGCACCAAGAGTGGGTTTTGTTGTAGGTGTATTTTGTATTATGCTCACATACAACATATACATTCATATTTATATATATGATGATGATATCTGTTTATAAAGTTTAAAGGATATGCATGAGCAGGATAAGTCCTATAATTGCATCGGAATTTTAGCTCTGTACCAGAGAATACGGAACCAAACCAGCAGCTTGCATCTCTAAGCCATCAAACATTAATAATATATACCGAGTTTTATTGTGTGGAATAGGTTTACGTTGAATGTCTGTTGTGATGCACATTCACGTTTACGGTAATGTGAGGATGAGATGACTCTGACCAAATAGTTCTTTTCACAACAACACGCAGTCATTTTACAAAAACGTAAAATGAGTTTCTTTATGATGATGATCAGTGCGAGAGTGTGAGTTGAGTAGAGTAAAGTGATGATCACTGATTTGTATGAATGGATAGAAAAGGATGCAGTTAGGATTAGATGCTATACATATCATTCCATCTTTTTCTCATGCTAGCCACAACATGAAAACCCGATGCAGCCACTATGTTTGGGATCAGTATCATTTGGCATCTCTCTGTGGTTTCTTGTTTGGCAAGATAAAGTGGTAAATCAGAGATCGTTATTCTCTGTTGTGTGTCTTTACAGCGCAATTATATTACCTAAGTCAAGTTAGCACAAAAGAAATGTCGAATTAAACACATAATTGCCTATTTTTAGACTTGCCTTTTGGTGCAAGAGATATTATTATCTCATTGTCTGCTTTATAATAGACATGTGTTGAGGAGAAATGAAATTACACAAAGCTCATCTTTTTATTACATCACAAAAGCAATATTTGACCTTCAAGCATTATAGCGCAACTCAGTAAATTGCCTCTTTGATTGACAGGAGACGGAACATAATACCGTAATAATAATAATATCAAATATCAAGCATTGATATTGGTAGAGTTTTTTTTATGGAAAATGTCAAGCTCAAAATCTCAGTAACTGTTCATCTGTGCAACAAAACAGGGGTATTGGTGTGTCGAGTGTGAATGACAGTTGTTGGAGTTTTGTAGTAAAAGTGTTCCGTGTGAGTGTCTGCGGCTTTCTTAACACATCTATGGTGATTTGGTGATAATTTGTGGCATGTAAATGTCTTGTGAATTCAAACATTTTTTGCAAGATATTATACATTGTTAAATTTAAAAACGCGAAGTTATACAATCGCAATCTGCGAATCAACTATTATACGCTGTGATTTTCTATTCCGAAGATTTGTTTTTTAAACCAATACCATGTCTTACTACTATGTACGTGAATTTTTTTAAAATTATGATTCAAACATTTAAGTATAAAATCATTCTTTAATTTGGATAAATTTGAAATATTCCATAAATGGCAAAGCATAATTAATGCACAAAACAACAGGTTTAAATTAGCATTTTTAACAATGGGCATTGGTTGTGCTAATTATACCTATGTCATATTTACATGTATATGTATCGCGAAAAGTTTAATGACAGCGCGTGTAGAAGGCATTTCAAAAACAAATGAGTTAAATAGAGTGATATACTGATGCTGATTTACTTTCCAATTTTCAAACAAAGCATTCATATAGTATAGTGGTTGTATATCAACACAACATGTTCTGCGTATGTAATTTATATATTACTACCTATGTCTTCAACTATCTAACTCGGCGTGACAAATGATAAGTCATCACTCATCATCATAAACCCTGAATTATCATACATTTTTTAGTTGATTGTGTATTGTCTGAATGCACAAAGTGAGTAAAGAGGCATATGGTAATACATAAAATTTGTTAGTCAGTAAAATACCAAATATTTAGACGAAGTCCACGCGTCATCATAACCAGGCGTAAATGTGATGTATAGTTTTATCAGCCAACAACCATGCATAAGTGAAATCGAAAATGTATATCTTGCTAAGCACGGTAATAAATTCACTGCTACCACAAGCAAGCAACTACATTCTTTTAACATTCTTTCTTGTTCAGATGATTTTTTACCCTGGTTTTTAAAACAGACCAATGTTGAATTTATTGACCCTGCTAAATTCAATCATAATAATAATGAAAGAAGCTAAAA
>JAHZNC010004857.1:0-12905 GCA_027744095.1 Zhuqinia jingwanae | reverse complement strand
GTTATTAGGTTTTGAAACCTACATTGAATGCATTACACTGTCTTAGCTTGATGCCTGTCCCAGGCATCATCGCTAAACACCTGTATGTAGTTGATTGTATGGCAACCAAGTACATATAGGTTGTCTGGTGCAAAAAATAAAGCTTTCTACGAAAGTTCTTTTAAGTGATAAGATGAAGTAATAGGGCATACCTACATATACACTTATTATATACATCGCTATATATAGTCTCTTTTTTAAAGGAAACATTATAATCACGTGTGTACTAAGTGTTAGGTCAAGGACAGATAATGGCACTTAAAAAATTCACAATTCACGTCTCACAATGAAAATGGATATTAGTGAAAAAAATGTTTGGATAATTGAATAATTGAAACTTTCAATTTGAAAGTTATATGGATCGACCAATATCGAACATAGTTCATGTGATGCATGCTGGATGGGTGTAAAACGACTAAAAATCAATTAGTTTGGAAACTGAAGCCGAATGCAGAAGGTCTAGAGCTACAATCCCAAAGTTTTTACAAATATGTATACCCAATTCCTTGTAGCGTACAATAAATTTGCCTACTATACATTTTTCACTCCATTTAAATTCCAGTGGGACGACATAAATAGAAAATTTATTGCAAAAACCTGGTGGCCCCAGAGAGTTGTGTGCCATATAGTTTCCACTATACACCTGTACCTAATTGTGCATATATTCCAAAATCGTGTAAATAACTTGATACTTACATCTCAAACGGAAAATAATGGACGTCCAATCTTATACATCCGGTTTCTTGTCACTTTTACGTACATGAATTGTGTTATTGTAGTAGCATATACCCAGAGTTTTAAGGGTTTCGCAATTGTCACTTTTCTCAACAAAGTTACTAGATATTCCGAAGCATACTACCCAAAACGGATTGATAGAAAGCGAAAAATTGTAAATGTCAAATCAAATTTCAATTTTTTTTACAAAACTTAAAATAATAATAATAATCTTCTTCTTCTTCTTCTTTTTTAAAAGATTACTTCGCCATTCGCACTTGCATTGAGTGGGAGCATTATTACCTTGGTCGGAATAATAAACTATTTTGCATACGACAATTTTGTCGTTTCATTCAATTTAGTTTTGCAGGATGCTTACGACATTTTCTTGTGGAGGCCAGACGTTATGTTCACTGCAGACGCTTTTTATACGCAACCATCATCTTACCATATCATATTGGTTGGTTTAAGAATATTTGCAGAATGCATTCGGAATTTGAGGGATCTGTTTATTGAGTTCTTTTTCATATCTGCAATTTTAACGTTATGGCTAATTGGCTGGGATTTTAATGCTCTAGTGAAAAGGGAAATTGTAAAGTTGAAGGTGCAAAATGTGACGATAAAAAAGTTTGTTCATGAATCAAATTCACCAGAACGTCTTCCAGGAGTAATGAAAGAGTTGCTCAAGAAATACAAGATGATATGTGAGGTATGCCGATCATTTACAAGGGCGTTTGGAATTGCGTTGTTTTTCTATTTTCTCTTGACCGTGACGTATTACTCGGTGAGTTTGGACAAAGTATACTTGCCAATGAATTTGGGAGCAAAAGGGTATATTTTAGAATACATTTGCACCGCGATCGCTGTTTATGGAATGGGGGCATATTTTTCCATGCAGGTAAAATTAGTCCAACTTTATTCGCTTCTTTAAATGATTTTATCAACTATCGGTTTTTCTTTTCAGATGGCGCATTCTTTGAAAAGTCTGATAAGTTTGAGAAAGGTGGCAGGTGAAATGAAGGAAAATCAATTGGTCATTATTGTACATCAGTTAAGCTCATCAGTAGGACCAACTTTCGCCGTGATCAAAGCTGGAATACTATCGGTGACGTTTGTTAGCGTTACAGAGGTGCACAATCAATACAAAGCGGCTATGTAAAATTACATAATTTAAATCGATAGTGTATAACTGTACTTTTTGTAATAGATTTTTCAACAAATCATGGTAATATTTCTCATTTGTGTGGAAAGCAAACTCAAGCCCACAATAACACCTATCAAAAAATCGATTGTGGAATATGGGGTTTAATGCGCCAGTATAAACCGCTCCATGATTGATTTACGAGCAAGTATTTAATGGGATCCCCAAATTTATTTATTCAACATAGAATAGATAAATGGTTAGTTTTGTGTGACAAGTTGG
This sequence comes from Zhuqinia jingwanae, assembly GCA_027744095.1. Lineage (NCBI taxonomy): Eukaryota > Metazoa > Arthropoda > Collembola > Entomobryomorpha > Paronellidae > Zhuqinia > Zhuqinia jingwanae. The sequence goes on along the minus strand of JAHZNC010004857.1, from coordinate 10,729 downwards.
AAATAAAAGAAACATGTTTACAAAAAAAACAAATATTAAATACACTAAATTTGTTTATACCTAAAATATTTCTTTCATTTAATTATTCATTTATCAATGGCTAAAATATTTACCAACCCAACAGTAATTTTTAAGTAAAAATCATATTACTGGTGGTGGTGGTAAAGTAGAAATATTAAAAATAATTCATATTGATTACTGGCTTTTTACTTTATTCTACAAATCATGACGATTTTTATAGGTTGCGTTTAGAAGAAGCTAAAACTTTTAGCTATACATCACGACTCCGTTTCGGAATATTATACAAATCGTAGCACATTCTAAGTAGGTGCATGCAATATGTGTAGTTTTTATACAAACCGATCAGTAATATTTTTATCAAAAGAAGGGAAATATAATTAATAATCCATCTGAAGTATAAATTTTAACGATAAATTTAGTTCATTTGGGTCATAATCTCGTTTTCTTTGTCATGTTCATCATCAATTCATTAATTTTGTTTACTTACGAGAGTGTATTGTGCTCTTATTTGCTAGTTCCTTCAACCATAATTTAAAATCATATATATTTTAAACTCCGAGTCAACTTGTTTTTGTCAGATATTTTTGTATTAGCGTACATATAAAGCACTCTTGTATGTTGTAGTATGTAGTTTGAATAAAAAGTGATGATAATAATCTTATTTATCTAGTTTCCATTAACAAAAATTGAAGCAAAAAGTATTAATATTGCAAATAGCGGATATCTCCAGACCGATTTAAAATGAACTATGAGCACAATAACCACTTACCATTTACCATATTATAATTATGGTGCGCGACATTGCATATAGCAAATATAATGACAATGACACAACGCAGCTAGTACAGTCAGTTGTACTCTAACCATTTATTTGCACACGGAAAGTCTTTAACTTGCAAAGTGAAAAGAATGATAATTCCAAAAAGTTACGCATTCATATTAGAAATTTATTACAAGTTTTCTTACTATTTCTGTTGTGCACCTTTCCAACTAGTAAAAAATACTAAAGAAAAGCATGTAAAGTTCATATTTCGCCGTAATCCCACCCAAAATGTACAAAAAATTACTTTACACAAAATTTCCTTGTGCATATGTAAATACATATCGTTTTAATGAACCATTAAAAATATTTGTTAGTTTGTACTGTATTCCATTTTGAACAGGTAATTTACGGCGTTGCGACTTCGTTTCACATCTTCATCACATGTCGTCGATTTCTTGAGCGGTTGAGTGGTCTTTTGGGAAAAGCAACTTCTCCAAATGGTGATGATGTCATAAATCCACTTTTTTACTTGTCTTTGATTGAGGCTGCAACATATACTTTACAAGCAATGATACTAACTTACACCCAATGTTTCAAAGGAAGGCATCTTTTGAAATATTTGAACCACGTCAAAAGTTATTCCGAAAAGTACGCTTTACAAGTTGGAATTTATGAAAATAATTATTCTTTACGCCGAATTGTGAGTTTTTGTTTTTGTGCAAAAAAACAATTTAACAAAAAATCAACATCTAAGAATTTCTAACTGAAGCTAATCAATTAAATAAAAAATTTAGATGCACTCTCCATCATTTTTTATTTTCATCGCTGTCATCATCACCTTGATGGGATTATTGAATGATCTCATCATTTTCGACTTTACACGGTCAATGAACCAACTTTACGAAGACGCCCAATACATATATTTCTGGAAAAATGTTTCTGGTCATTCCACCTTCAATGCGACCACTGGAAATGTTAATTTTTCTGACTTTCTTTTTATTTTATTCTTTCGGGTTGTAACCATGATCACTGATGTGAAGGACGTTTACCTAGGATTCTTTCTGATATCTGGCATCTTCCCGTTATGGCTCATTAGTTTGGATTTTAAGAAGGCAATAGAAATTCAAGAAGGGAATTATAAAAAATTGATGACTAATGATTCAATAGATAATTATTCCAAGTCAAGTGAGGAAGCATCAGGACAGGTTAACCTGTTCCAAAGATATCGGGAAGTATGTTACCTGTCAAGATTGTACACTAAGGCGTATGGCGACGTGCTATTTTGCTTCATTTTCAATTACTTAATGTACTATTCTACGAGTATTGACAGCTTGTTTCAGGACGCGACCACAGGCAAACGGATTTATGAGTTGGAATTTATGTCCACTTTTATGCTAGTTTATGTAATTGGGGCACATTTTGCTTACGAGGTACCCGAAAATTACTTTTCTGTACATACCTACATTTCTTACTTCATGTTCATTCGGGATATTAATTTTTTTTCGACAGATGTCATCTTTTCAGAGATTGGCAGGTTTGAGTACCTCTTCAGAAGGAAAATTGAGTTCCAGTCAATTTATTCTAATAACGCATTGGCACAACAAGAGTTTTTCTGCTGTAAAAGCTAAATTGTTCCCCCTTACATTTTCAACAATGACACAAGTAAGTTTATTCCAGAAAAAGGTACAGCAAAATTAATAAAAGGATTTTTTACCATAACACATATTTTCATTGTTTTTTCAGTTTATTGCACAGGTGATGGTCATATTTCTGATTTGCATACAGCACCACCGTTTGACATATGTAATGGATTAAAAAAATGTTAATTGGGAAAAAGAAAAATTGGGGCGAATAAAAACAGTCTTTGACAATGTGTAGTACACATAGTGTACTCGTAAGTCGCGACATTATTTCGGTATTGTTTTTAAACTCAATTGAAAATACCAGGTTTGGAATATAAGATATGCGTAAGTATAGATGTGTTATGAGACGAAAATTTTAAATGAAAATTTCTAACTATATACATATATAAATTTTGAACATCATGAATGTAACTCATCTGAGACACTATACTGTATGGAATATGATGGGATATGTACATATTTTATTGAAATAAGGGGCAAGTAAAAGCCTTTTTAAAGGTTCAAGCGTGCACAAAGTTGACAGTTATGCTTACGCCTTTCACTTTCTCCAATACACTAAGCAATAAATATGTTGAAAACCATAGCGTCTTCACATGAGATTAAAAAGCTTGTTGCCCATTTACACCATCAAGTATTTCAGTATTTCGTCCGTAAATTATCAAGTATTGTTTGCCAAACAATCAAGTATTTTCTTGTAATTTTGGTAATATTCAAGGCGAACAAAAGTACATACACTTTATATCTACGAATACAATAATAAAAATACCAGAAACATTTGCAAATTTAGTGTTGCACGTGATCAATCAGGAAAAACTGTCAACATCCAATACAATCATTGTTAAAGCATTGTTTTCGTTATGATAAAAAAACTAAAATATATACTCAACAAAAGTAGGAATCGATGATAATCATAAAGCGAATCGAAATTGTCCTTTACCCAAGTTTTGTTATTGTGGTAGTAATAATAATTGCATTCTAGCTTTTTGGTAAGTTCACAAACTGCGTAGCGTTTCCCAGTAGTGCACAATTTATAGAAAGTACGAAAAACAGTCATATATCGATTACCGAAAACAGAATTCCAAAATTCCTTTTAGTTTTCGAGTTATCGTGGATACGGCCGGACGGCCGGACGGCCGGACGGCCGGCAGACAACGCCAAATTATAATGAACTTCTTTCGAAGTCCATAATAAACCCTTGCGACTAATGAACGTTAACAAGAAGACAGGACAGAAGATAAGTAGGTCGATGCCCTGGTTGTTTGTGTATTTTAGTATTTTATAAATGAAAGCATTGGGAATCATTCTCTGTACCGCATATTTACATACACGCACACGGAACAACAAATTTTGCGGGTACATATTATCTAATATAACAATAAAAACAATATTAGTATAATTCTAGTGTAATTTGAGTAACAGACCTCAATTCTTATATTTATATAGAGGCTGCTGCTGAACTCAAAAATTCCAATCCCAGTTAGTTAAAATTTGACAATTAAAACATGATCAAATAGTTCAGATTTGAATATTTGCTTAAAGAATGTACACTTTGGCGGCAGAAACGTACTATACTTTTGCTTATTACCTGTGCTGTGTACCATACAAAATATTACTGAAGAAGGGGAAATCTGAGAATCTGTTCGTAATTTTTCGTAAACGCTCACAAACGGTATCTTCCAATTTTTCTAAAGTACAATTTCAAGCATCAGGAAGATTTTTTGTTTTAGAAAATTTATAATTCTCATTTTCTTATGTTTTAAAGGTTGTATGCCACGTCACTTCTTGCATCTATATTTACCTCGTGATCCAACGAAGTCATGAAAAATTTATGACTATCGTTGCAAATAGTCGGGAAAGAATGGGAAATCCTTTACTTTACTTCTTGTTCATTGAATCGGTTTTGTATTTTGTGTACGCCACGGTATTTACGTATTCCCAAAGTTTCAGAGGTACCGAAATTATCAAGCTCCTGAACTCAGTGGAGACTCATACAGGAAAGTATTGTGAATCATTTACTTCAGGTGGACTGTTAATATCCATGGTAATCATTCAACACATAAATTATATATGTACTATCATTCAACACAAATATTATATATGTACTATCATTCAACACAAATATTATATATGTACTATCATTCAACACAAATATTATATATGTACTATCATTATTACTACGCACGTCATGATTTCGGAGTACTCATAATGGCGTGCTTATTAAATACCATCATAAATGACATGGGTAACCCTCAAGTTCCTGAACTCAGTGGAGACTCATACAGGAAAGTATTGTGAATCATTTACTTCAGGTGGACTGTTAATATCCATGGTAATCATTCAACACATATATTATATATGTACTATCATTATTACTACGCACGTCATGATTTCGGAGTACTCATAATGGCGTGCGTATTAAATACCATCATATAAATGACATGGGTAACCCTCCAACTCCATAGCCACTGGCCCTGGTAAAGGTGAAAGAGCTGAATGTTAAAAGCTGAGAATCGCTAAATAACAGGTTGATAATCAATCATCATAATCTATTGACATCATCTCTGTGTGGCCCTTCACGACACCAACATTTTAAAATTTCACCTTGCTTTCACGCATAGCCTTCCTGTTTTGTTAATTCGTTTAAAAATTAATTGATTTAACTGTCACAGATATCATCATCTTCATTCATGAAACTAACCGCAACATGCATAACTCTAATCGCATTAATGGACAACTTTATACTTTACAACATGGCAATTCCACTGGAAGAGATTCAGGATAACATATTATACGCGATTCATTGGAGCGTCAAATCAGAGTCAACCGGAAATGAAACGAGTAGTAGTATCGCCTTGAGCTACTGGCAAACTTCCCTGATAGGCATATGGCTACTCGCAGATACGTTCGTAACTTTGAGAGACATATACACTGGCTTGGCATTTATTGTTGCAATTCTCCCCTTGTGGCTAATTAGTAGGAACTTCATAGAAATCACTGGTCTAAGTACCGAGAATGAAATCAAGAAATACCGGCGAGTGTGCCACTTATCAAAACTGTTTGACAAAGCGCACGGTTCTGCCCTATTCTGCTTCTTATTAAACTACCTTGTTTACTACTCAACTAGGTTGGATGTGTTGATTGCACCGTCGCCAGTAGGAGCAAGGTTTTTCGATTTGCAATTTTTAGTTATGTTGACACTTGTGTACGCACTTGGAGCTGATTTTTCTCGAAAGGTTAGTTTTTATATTGTACTAACCATGTAAAGGTCATGAACGTTCATCCATAATTAATAAATTATTATTATTGAATACCGAATTGGAGCAAATATTGTTATGTTTCTTACCATTCAGATGACTTCAATTAAGCGACACACCGATTTGAAAAGCCAACAATGCCAAAGACAACTCTCTCACAACCAATTAATTTTGATTGCCCATTGGCACTTAACTAATCTATGCACTGTGAAGGCAATGCTTTTTCCAGTCACTTTGTCAACCTTAACACAGGTATTAAATTAAATTACTTAATATAAGTAAATTAATGTCGAGTTCACCAAGTACCAAGTATGTGTAATGACTACTGCATTGTTAATTTTTTTTAGTTCGTTGGCCAGGTGATGGTTATTTTCTTGATTTCTGTGCAGAGTAAATTATCTGAATAATCTATGTAACACATCATATCATAGTCATAACATACAATATCTTACGCTACACTACACAATGGATATATACTTACAGCAGAGTAGTCAATATTTTATAATTTATAATTTTTGTGAAATAAATATCATAATATTATTATGTTAAAAGAAATGAGATGCACGTCATGACGCCATGACAATAACACCAAATTAAAACTTGTGATTAGACAACACATCATCGTTATTGAACGCGAAAAAAGTATAACCCGGCTAACACAAAACGATATGCTGTATTCTAAGTATATTATATACGGACTGTTGACAGGGCTATTTCCTTGGTATTACTATGAATTATGATCAATTCAAATTAATCATGAATGACATATTATTGCTCGTTAATGGCATTCACTCAAGTGAAGTTTGGAACATAATAAACTCACCTAACAAAGAAAAGTTTGTATCACGTTCTGTGCAATACCACACATCATAGGTACCCTCATGCCTGTACGATAATAACGGATGAGCAAGCTCGAAAGCCTACAAATAAAATTATAAGTACATTTTACATGGTAGGTGAATAGTTGACTTGATGCTGACAAACTTGGTTTTGTTTACAATTTTCGTATCCCAATGGTGAACTTCCTTACATGCCTCCAAAGTAAGCTACAAAGCGCTCCTGCAAATCTAGTGGCAGAAATAAGTTACGAAAGGAGTTACGGGGCACTTTAGATTTCAAAGTCCAAGACGTACTCGAAGTGAAAAATTCTCCCCTTCAATATGTTGAAGAAAGTTACATGAAATGCACAAACTTGTGCTGGTAACTCGAGTTTTTTAAGTAAGTAATGTGGAAAAGTTACTCTAGATAACCCCTACAGAATGCATACTATATTCCGTTACAAAATATTTACTTGCTGACAAATAATTTCTTTTCCGTGCTTTCCTGGAGAAGTGTGAAATGAAAACATCAGCATGAAAAGTCTAGGTAAAGTAGTAAAAATATGACCACCTATGGTGGTTTGGCAATCTGTGATCCTCCTTGAAATACTACAGAGGTAGAGAATAAGGTTGCAAGTTAAACATATACACCATGGTGTAAAATTGCTTGATTCTAGGTGAATTCCCCTCATTGAATGTCTCCCTGGTCTTCTCCCATAGCAAAACTGCCCCCTAGATGAACTGCTCCGCTAAAAAACCGCTCCCGGTGGATAACCGCTCCCTAGGGCAACTGCTCCTCATGGATGCTCCCCTCCCCACATAACTTCTCCCAAGTGACATTCCTCCCTTCATGATGTCTCCCGCAGATAATATCATGAAACCTTTGATGCTGATATTATTATGATACGAACAAGTACGACATTTTTAATTTATTTGTTATGACTACCACTACCACCATCATTCTCCTCCTTTAATAGTAATTATAACAATACTATGACCACCATCATTCTCCTCTTCTGCATAGTATCATCAAACAAAACCATAGTCATCATACCTCTTGCGATATCATAATAGTCAATAGTAATCGACGTTTCTGATGCTCATCATCAGAAACTTTCGGGCTGGTCACCAGTAACTACTAATTACCATATACCTGATTACATACATCATCCAGTATATCCCCATCACTGGTTACATGGTGTAATCTTGTAAAATCCTTCAGTGGAAAGTATACTAACGAAAAGGAAAGAAGGTCAAAGTAACAGTGATATGGAAGGGGGTACTATGAGATCACAACTTGAGCAAATTTAAAATTTATTTATTTAACTCTTTATCAGTGACAACAATAATAAAACTCTCCAATTATGCTTGCGTACAAGATTTTGGGTCCAATTAGCACCTTAAATTAATACTTTCGTTACGTGCACATAAGTAAATGTAGTTACATTTATTTTGTTATTATTATTCTTACCCATCTATTATTTATTACATTTAAGGTTTGTAGTCGAAGATTTCATTTAGCATGAATTGTATTTAAGCTTGCTGTCCACAGAGACCAAGAAAATCATCATTACATCTGCAACGAACTATTAGAGAGAAAATCAAATTGAACTAAATTCAAGGGCGAAAAAGTAAAGTGTATGTATAGTCATGAGTTTACCATTCCAAGAGTGCCAAAGGTCAGTGAAAACACTTTTGCCCTTATGGCCGCAAATCCTGTGGATACCCAGTACGTGATAATCAGCATCTGATTTGTCTTCAAGTTTTTGGACGTGTTTTTCAAACTGGTTAAGTTATCCAACGTTGACATCTGAACATACATGAGTGATAATATTACAATGTACTCCAAACGATAGAGTTTGCTACCAACTTTCTCGTACTTGAATAATTCATCAATCGTTGTCGAATAGTAGATGATGTAGAAGAACAAGTAACAAAAAATAGGGACACCGTGTATTTTACTAAAATCCCTAGACAATTGAGCAAGTTGGCGATATGAAGTTATGGCGCAGTATTTTTTGCTAATATCACTTTTTCTGGTTTGTTCTTTTCCAGCTTGAATTCTTTTCCTGATGAATTGTTTAAAGTTTACAGATTCCATCCATAAAGGAATGATGCCCACCACAGCAAATAACTCTGAATATAGATCCTTTATATTTTTAATCGATAAAAGAGCAATGTGAAGGGTAACTATAAAATAGTTAATAGATGATGAATTAGTTATATCTTTATTGTCATCGGTGTTGCTCCACCAAAGTAATCTTTCATGTGCTTTTTCTGCAATTCGGTAAAAATCAGGTTGAAAGTTAAGGGTAAGAAAAAAATTTAAAGCGGTGATGGCAGTTATTATTCCGAGAACTAAACTCAGGAATGAAGATTTTAGTACCTGTAAAGAAAAAAAATTGTTACTTAGCCAACAATGTATTCCGTTTGTCAAAAAACTTTATACACCTAGTCACAGACTGAACTTAAACTTTATGTAATCCTTACAAATGAACAATTAAATAGACGTACAAATTTAAACCTGTTACCAGGAAGCTGGTCCGAGTTAAGTTGGAAATTAAGTTTATTTAAAAACTTTAGAATATCTGACCTCTTGGTTATTTGTGTATAAATTGTAGTAACAATGATACTGGCATATGCCATACATTGTATTAAATCCAGATACAACAAAGGGTTGTTGGTTTTCCGGGTTCTAGCAGCTACATATAAACAACTAAAGTCTTTCAAAATGTCATTACCGACAACGTAAAGATATACCAACGAAAATATGGAATAGAAAGCCTGTGGAATTTTGAACGCAACTGTTAGTTTATTAATTCAGAAACGATTAATAAATTTAATTTAAATTTTTAAATACTTACTGTTTGAGACCAGCATTTTTGAATAACAAACTTTCCACTTTTCTTTTCTTTTCTGAAGCAGAAAGGTATGCATCCCAAATAATATGCAAATTTGTAATAATATTCAATAATGTTTGTGTAATTCTGTGATACATTGATTTTTTTCCTTTCTTCAGGTGGCATTTTTGGCAAAAAAGGCAAGTTTGAAGTTAAGTCTGAATATTCTTTGCCCCAAACTAAAAAATAATTTTGTGTTTCCTAAATGGTGTACTTAACCTATGCCTATACAAAGAAAAATCTACGAAACTGTTTGTAAGTTCTTAAATGGCTGAAAATTATTGTGTTCTATTATTGCCGTCTCATATCATACGTGTGCTTAGAACAAATATTTTTTGCCACACAGGAAATTAGAAACTCCGCAGTATTACAAATTTTGTACAACTCTAGCAATTAAATTCTTCCAATAGGTATTAATTTAGTTGCTGCTGAAACCGAAGGCTATATACGAGTAGACACATTTATTATGCATATCATTCCAATACTACACGATCAATAAACTATCAAGTTTTTTTTTAAATCCCACAATACCGGAGTATCCATAAGGAACAGTATTGATATATCATTTACACTATAGAAAAACATGCAAAAATTGCATGGTTAAAACGAATAGTATAATCGGGGAACTTTGACATGATGAGTATAAATATGACATAGGTTAACCTTCACAACTCTCTAGATTTATAATATTTTACAATAATATCAATCACAACAAATATATTTAAAACAAAACTATAAATCAGTCAACGCAATTTTTATTCCTAGTAAGGTTTGGCTTGATTGAAGTATATTTCTGCAATTTGCTCTTTCAGCATTTTGTAGTTCGTTCCATTTGGGTTTCCGCTAATATCAGAAATATTATCATGAGTTCACTCACAAACTGTTGGGAAATTTCAATACATTATTTTTTTTAAATTCAAATTCAAAACATTTACGCTCTAAGCATTACTTGTTGTGCATGTCCACTAACTAAAAAAAACTTACATGTGATAGAGCAACAAAAGTTAGAGGAAAACATTTAGCCCGTATCGCCGCAAATTTTCAAGATTTGTAATGCATGATCATCCGTGATTGCTTCTTGGGAACCATGTAAAATTTGAAGAGCTTATTTACTGTCGACATCTAATAAATAATTGAAATATTATGCATATATTTTGTGTCACAATTAAAAACAACATTTTCAAAACCAAAGCTCTCACATTTTGATTGAAACTGGATGACAGCCCACACATAACTGAGAATATGAAAATATATTCTAGCGCAGTCAATTTGCTTCCAAATGCTTCGGGGGCGAATAAATCTTCAAATTTAGTTGAAAAGTATCACAGAA
>JAHZNC010004856.1:0-15471 GCA_027744095.1 Zhuqinia jingwanae | reverse complement strand
CTTCAAAAAACTCTCAGAAAGAAAGAAGAAGGCGCTAGTAATCCATAAATATATTAAATATTTAATTCACAAGAAAAGAGTAGAGCTCATCATCAGCAAACAACAACAATATTTAAAAAAAAAGCTACTAAATTATATTTAAAAAGCACATAATTGCTATCGCTGCTGTTTAAATACCTGCTGGGTTGCCTTTGTCCATTGATTTGTAATATAGGAAAGAAGAAGGAGCGCGTTTAAATTAAAACTGACTCGTCTTGATGGACTTGTTTCGCTTAAAGTTTTTTTTACACTGACGTATTAAATAGTTTTTAATTACATTTTAATTTAATTTGTGTCGTGTCAATAAAATTGTCTGCAATTTGTATTTTTAGAGAGCGTTAAATGTAGGCTAAATATACATGTAATAATATTGTTTTGTAGGGTCTCATTCATTGCATTTTTTTTCAATTTTTAACCGTTGCATGCGTGTAGTGAAAAAAAAACAATAATTTGTACTATTTAGTAGTAGTACAAATTATTGTTTGTAATATTTAATTTAGAAAAAAAAATTAATTAAATTGTAAGCTCTTCCGATGATTATTATAATATATAATACAATGTTAATTACATGACGTATGTTAAATGCGTTATGCTACTAAACAAGGTGTAATTACTGATGAAAAATGAAAATACTGTATACATTCTCACATTACACGATTTGCGACAGCAATATATAGTTTAAATTTATTGTGAATGCCAATGTTTTTCTCTTTTATAATTAATTATTAATTAATTCATTAGTTTGTTTTACGCAAAAGGAGTTTGCATTTGTTTTCGTTCCAATAATGAAGAGTACCAGTGAAACCAGTGCATTTTTCCGTGTGTAAAACGATTATGAATGAGCGTAAATATATTTAAAATTCTGCTGTGCTGGTGTCTGCGGTTGCACATCTCTGAAACTGTGTGTGACCCCACCACGTATGCCATGCTTGATGTTATCCATATAATTATTATAAATTATAAAGAAACAACACACACAAGAACTAAAAAAAAGTAATTTTTGGGTTACAAACAAACATACATATATTATACCATATACTACTACACAATGTAATAATGTTGATGTTTGGAAACAAAAACCTTAATGACATTTAATTATTTTTAAATCACAATAATTTGCTTATATTCCAATTTCATCAGGAAATCTTACAAAAAACAAGAATGAAAAAAAATGTGCTGCAAAGTTTTTTTTGTTAAAATCAAAAAAAAAATGTAATAAAATAACCAGAAAAGTGAACAAACATTAATCAAATGAATGAATAAAAAAGATGAAATCACGTCGTCACGCTAATTAAAACTAATGGGGTGGTGTTTGATCAGTCATTAATCATTTCATGATGAATCATATCATAATCGTGCATTACGTTACCTAATGTTATTATTTATTTATTTATGAATCATATTGCCAGTGGATGAGTCATTTTCATTCACAAAATTCCATTTGCTAAGAAACAAAGCGTTAATTACCTAATCAGATTCAGAAAATATTATTTGCATTTATTGGTTTCAGGTAACCCCTTCTAATGGGCGCCGTTTGTGGCTCTTTGTGAAGCCACGTTTGAATTTTTTGTCGTCGAGTACTTTTCTCTCCTTTCCAGTCACGAGCCAATGGACAAGGTCGTAGGAGAAAAGCTGCAAAAAATACAGCTCATATTTCGATTACACAACAACACAATCCTTTTTGTTGTTGAAATTAAATTGCGAAAGTAAATTACTTCAAGTTTAAAAAAAATCAGTGATTGTTAATTTGACAGTTGAATTACTAGCGTTAATTACGATAATTTGCATAAATGTCAAAGTAAAGTCTCCCAAACTTCAAAGGATGATGATTTAAGCAGTGTCACGTGGTTTTTGGCAATTGGAGGATGGTTGCATTCAGAAAACAATGTTAGGTGTGTGGATTGTTATTGTGTGACGCAATCTTGGCGTCAACAGCAGCATCGCTGTTGATAGTTTTTTTTTTGCGGTTATCCAGGCAACGTGTTGAAAAGTCCTGGACCAGTGTGGGTAGATAGATGTTTGACGTAGCCGGAAATAGTTTGCCTGTTGTTCATTTTGAAGCGTAATTGAAGTCGAGCAGGTAATGTTGCAGGTAGCCGTAATGTTTTTATTTATTGTTTTGATTTGAGTTCCTGCTGAGCTTTATTGCTAACCATTTTTTAATGATTGTATTTGGATAGAACGACGGAAATCGGCTGGCGCGAAGATCAGATAATCCCACCTTGCGTTTTCCGAGTAATTCGTCGAGTGTTTGGCTATTGTTGGAGATAGAAGTTTAGCAATGGTGAGCAACAAAGAGCTCGACGGAGAAGATAAAGAAAATACCCCCAAAAAGAAGTCACCCTCGGCGACAGCAACGTCTACGGCATCAGCGTACATCTCCGAGAGCGACATGGAGGAGGACGACGAAGAAGATAACGACAAGAAGGATGAAGACTATGATGTAATGATGACCTCTGGGGATGAAGATGAATCTTCCGCTGAATCAGGGGACGAAAGTCAAGTTCCTAAAGCCAGTAAATCCTCCTCCAGCAGGAAATCGTTACCCTCTTCCACCACATCTAAATCTTTGTCGTCAGGAGGAGGAAAGGATTCGTCAGAGTGTTCCTTGACAATTGAACCTTGTGCGGCGTCAAGTAATTCCAGTAGTTGCTCCAGTAGTAAAATTAGTAACAATACGAACAGTAACAATAATATTAGCACGGCAATTACCAGCAAGTCAAACACTAACTCTAACGATAGTAATACCAGTGTCAACGCTAATACGACGGCGACGACGACAAACAATTCCAGTACAACAACAAATGGAAACATGGTTGTTGGAGCAAGTCCAACGACTAGGAGAAGTAGCAGCAGTGCTACTGGAGGATTGACACCGCAACAACAAAATGACCAGGATGAATCACAGTTACTGGATGTTGGGGAGAATTATCTAGTGAAAAGGAATGATAATCAGTGGTGTAAGCAAAGAATGGGTCTTTATGTAGTCAAAGTTATAATTTACGTAGTTGGAGTTACTAATCTGTGATTTTAATTTGCTACAGATCCCGCTGAAATAATTCAACGTCGTCCTGTTGAAGATGTGAACAAGGTACCCAGTGTCCCAGGGGACAACGGATCCTGTACAGTTGAACACGAGTATTATATTCATTACGAAGGCTACAACAGACGGTTGGACGAGTGGGTGCCTCGAGACCGAATTATGAGTGCAAAGCAAGCCGCTAACAGTAAATCAATTTTGGGAAGCAACAGTTCTATAGTCGTTAGCTCCGGGGCTATCGTTCCTGAAAACTCAACACTGTCCACCAGCAACACAGAGAATAGAAAAGTGACTCGAAATCAGAAGAGGAAGCATGATGAGATTAATCATGTTCAGAAGGCAATTGATGAAATGGATCCAACGACAGCGGCGTTGGAGAGGGAACATGAAGCCATAACGAAAGTAAGTTTTATGATGATGATGAAACATTATTATATGGATTGTTAATTTATTATTATGCAAATTATAAATAGTTGTGCAGTTTTAAACGTAGCGTTGTGTAAAATTGTACTTGTAATTGCAGGTCAAATATATCGACAAAATCCAATTCGGAAAATTTGAAATTGACACCTGGTACTTTTCTCCGTATCCCGAGGAATATGGCCGTGTAAACAAATTGTACATTTGTGAGTACTGTCTAAAGTATACTAATTCTAAGGTTTCCTTCAAGGATCACTGGGATAAGTGTCCATTTCATCAGCCACCCAGCAAAGAAATTTATCGAAAGGTAAGAAGAGGAACAGAGAAAATACCCCTTACAACCATTCTACTTTAATTGTTGATTTGTTTGCACCAACTTATTTTTATTTTTTAAATTAAATTTAGAGATTCAAATTTACAGTACTCTGTTTTGTTTTAAATGTCATTTTTGCTCATATGTTGATATTTTTGTTGCATTTCTGCTTCTCAGGAAAACTCTCATATCGATCCTATTGGAGTTGGGTCCTCCTCGAAATCCTCCGTGACTACTGTGGCACCGTCACAATCAAAGATTTATCCTTGATGACTTCCATCACCCAGTCAGACATTATTTCCACCTTGCAGGCCCTCAACATGGTGAAATATTGGAAGGGTCAGCATGTAATTTGTGTCACTTCCAAAATCGTAGAGGAACATATGCAAAAAAGTGGACTGAAAAGGCCAAGGCTAAATGTGGACAGATGCTGTCTCAAATGGGCCCCACCAAAGAAAAATGCGTTCAAAAGGAAATAATCATCCTCACTTTCACCATTATTCATGAATAGTGTAATAATTATTGTGCATAATAAATTAAACAAACGATTCTAGTTATTTTGAGAAAAATATTGTATAAGGACGCATAACATGCTAAAAAATGTATAAATGGGTGTATGTATGTTTGCGTGTGACTGTGTGTATGGTTGTTATTCAATGTCAAGATATAAAAAGAGTGATATAAAAAAATATTATACCAATGTAAAATTGTAAAATATTATGTAAAAGATATTTTTTCTGTAAAAATTTGCCGGTTAACGAAGTGTTTTTTTTTATCTTAAAACATTGAAGTAATTTTCAATTAGAATAGTATTTTTGTGTCGTTTCGTTTTCTCTCATAACTTTGTTCATGTGTTCTTCTAACCCGTTAACTTGCATATCTCTCCTCCTGGACTTACTGTCATGTATTTGTTTTTGCGATATATTCAGGTACACTTTGCCTCCTTCTCGCCAATCAAAGTCAAGCAGTAGAATTCTGATATCACATAATATGGTTAACTTGTATTGATTGTATTTTCAATCTTTTATGAGCATGATCACATAACCAACAAGTGACAACTCCAAAGTACAAACATATATCTACTTTGTACTTTTGAGATGTAACTTGTAGGTTGTTACTTAATTCCTATTATTATTATTATAGTACGATAATTAGTTTATTTCATGTGTAAATTACCTTATTAAATAGAACAATGATGTCTATATATACCGAGATAGCATTTTTTATTATAAAAAAAAACTTAAAAGATCTCAAAATATGATATAGAAAATTTTGAATAAAAGAAAAGAAAAAAACAAATAACTGGAAATTATTATTGGAAGTTTTTGGTTTTTATTTTATTTTTCTAACTCAAATAGTTAAACAAAATCGAACTATGTATTCATTTTTATTTATTTATTTTATCATCGTTTATTTTTTTAATATATTCTACATCAACGTTATACGTCAAATCGGACGAGAATTAATGCTTACAGCTATCCCAGAGCCCAAACCCACCTTTTGCCCACATCCAAAAAAACACACCTATACAGGAAACAATACAAAATCAGAATCTTCAACTAGATTCGTATTGAGGAAGGAAACCAAAGAAGAAGAAAAGTTGCTTCGGAAGGTTTCACGGGGAAAACAAAGTGTGAGCTGCGATGCGGTGGTGGTGCAAAATATTCACCAGAAAAAGAATATAAGGGCCGCCGGCAGCAGTCTTCACAATTTATCCCATCCCTTCACTCTCATCATCATCATCATCAATTCACCTCACTTGAAAGGAAAAAATAGTGAAAATGACAAAGATTACATTTAATATCCACAATTAATAAAAAGTCAAAAAACAACATCAAATTTTTTTTTTTTTTGGAAATGAATTTAGTTTTTTTTCTAAAGAATGTTTTATTTAACAGAATATCCATTTTTCATGACATGACAGGTTTTATGACATGATGACATGACATATATGAGACATGACAATATGATTTATTTTAGGATAATTATGACATTTATCTTCTTCATACGTTATATGTTTATGACCAAAATCCATACTAAAATGAACCATTCCATAATATATTTTAGTAAATTTTTTATGAAATTTTCAACATGTGTATAACATATAGGTAGTATCAATTTTATGTAACTCTATCTATATAATAGTTCATATAGCTATTCTAATTAATTATCATATATATGTAATCCTTTTCTCTTTTCATTACATCCTTTTTTAAACTACAACATATGTTGGAGTTGTTATACAGGTAAATGGTTATTATGAGTCTGTCAATTCAAACGCGCGCGAGCTTATTTTTTTATAGCCTTTCCAAAAAAATGACCTTCAATCAATATTCCAGCTGAGCGACAACAAATATTCAGTTTGAGTTTTGATAATTATTCCAATTTTAAACGGCCCTTCCGTAGCAAATCTTTGTAGCTTGCTTGCTAGATGTTTTACCACGAACAAGACAATTTTTTTTTACAAATTGGAATAAAAATCCATGAAACCTGCATATCATTATGACAAAACAAGGAAGAAGGATCTTACTACTACTATTTCACACCATACTAACCATAAATATACCAATTTTAGAATCATGATATTCATGATGACGACATTTTGTTTTTCTCTCATAGAAGAACAGTATGTATAGTAGTACAAATGTTTACTCCTAAATTAACAATGCAATATTTTTTATAATTGTATGTTATGTTTATAATATCTCAATATATTTCCTTTTATGTACATATTATATAATTTTTATGTCCTCGACATAATGACAAATGAAGAAGAGCATCAAGAGTATATATGAGGGTGCATCCACAGCATGTCTTCCAAGACATATTTGGAATCCCCTGTCATTTACGAAATCTATCTTAATAACAACAGTTTAAAAACTACTAATTTTTTACCTTTGTGTATGTTTGTATGGAACATAATATTATTATTATTTTTTATAGAATTACAACAAATTTATACATATATGTGTGTACCTATGTATATATGGTATTATATGTAAATACATTGATGAAAAAATGTAACAATGAAATGAAACCCTCAAAAAAACAATTGATATGACAAATGACATGAAATAGATATAATTTTTTTATAATAATAAAAATTGATAATTTTTTTCTGCTTCACTATAATAATACCTATAAAATCATAATAATTTTATTTATTAATTATGTACAAAACATCAAGTGTTTGTTTTCCTATCGCATGACCCTCTTTTTTTTAACGTGTTATATTTTTTTCTATATATATATTTATATATGTATTTTTTACGTATACTATAATAATAATATACCATATCATAAAATTGATAAAAATTTTCCTCCTCTGAAAATACAAACAAAAATACGAATAAACGGAACAAAACATGAATGAAAATCTTTCATAAACTTGCATGCAGTGAGTGCATAAAGGAGAAGAATAATTTTGTAAAAGTCATATTTTTCTTTTAAATAATAATAATATGTATTATTTAAACGTAGTATGTATTTAAGTATCTACATTTCATATAGAGACTGGTTATATTATAATTAATAATAATAATTATACCTATTATATATTTGTATGTTTATATAGTAAATAGTTTCAGTTCCCTTCACAAAGTGTTGTAACAAAAACAAACAAAAACAAAGGAGAATTTCTTTCTTATTTAATTACTCTGGAGGAGGAGGACTCTTGTTATTATTATTTTCTCTCTATTTTTTATATATCCAGATGATGTACAGTTTTACACGTGCAGTAATAATAGGTAATTTATGTAGTATGTATTTTCTTATCATGTAATATATATTAAAGATTATGAAATACAGAAGTTACTTGTAACAATTATATGTAGTAATAATATTTTTTTATAACAATAATATGACAATCGACAAACATTCTTTCTCTTTCTATGAATGCAGCAGAAGAGATGAAAAAAGGATGGAAAAAATCTCAAATCTCTTTTTTCTAAAAAAAAAAATTTGTAAAGTATAATATTCAATTTTCATGCTCCTCTCTCTCTCTCTCTCAAAAATTCATCATGTTTTTTTTTCAATTGAAATTCAATCAATCAATGTTCACGTCTTCCATAATGCCGCCTGATTCAGATGCGCCTTCCTGGAACCATCAAAATCGCCTCTGCACATGGAAAAAACGAAAAAGCACAAGAATTTTTTTTGTGAATTAAAAAAAAACAATATGACATGATTTTTATATGAGACATGACATTAAGATGAGTATTAATATGTGTGGAATTCTTTGTTTTCCCGTTTCACTTCCTCCTCGTCTTCTACACTCGCTAACAATTTAGTTAATTAACATAGCTGTATATATGACCACACATGCGAATGCGATCATGGTTATTATCGAAAATAAAAATAAAATCACAACATTTTATAAAAACTCTCACGTAACTGCTTTAATACTATGGTAAAAAAAACAATGATAATAATAATTATTATAAAATCATCATCAATCATCGTACTTTTTTTGTTTTGTTTCTGGAAGAAGTATATATATAATATAGTATATAAGTAGGTTTGTATATATAAAAATCTAACACTAGCATTATTATTATGAATCAGTATAAATTCTTCTTTTTTTAACAAGTTACAAAAGAGGTTAAAATGTCAGTACTATATATTGGTTCGCTACATATAACAGGGTAAAAAAAGTTACTTTACTTGCTGAGGTGGTGGTTTTGTTAATGAATTTTATACTTATAAAAATGATTTTTTTTCTGTATGATTTCTTCGAAAATGACTTGCATTATGAAAAATGAAAGGGTAAATCAGTTCAGTTCAAAGGAGAGAGTGTGTGTGTGTGAGTGTGTGATCGCTACAATATGTACGTAACTGTGCCTATTTATCAGGTATACATCAAAATAAATAACTCATATATCGTGGGGCTATCGTCAGCAGGTGCTTTGCATCATGTCAGTTTTTTATGAGGTGACGCATATGACGACGACAACACCATATGAGTAACAAGTCAACCATTCAATTGATGATGATAATGTTTAATTGGCTGTCTGTGTCCCCAGTTCTAATGATATTATTGTTACAAAACGTCTAATTATCATATCATGCGTACTAAATTGTTATGAAATTTTAAAATATGATTCATTATGAATAATGAAAAAAAATAATGAAAATTTATGAAGGAGCACAGCCCTGACTCACCTTAACATCATTGCCAGAATCGTTTTTTCCAAAACCCCCAAGATTTGTGTTCATGCCGCCACCGGTGCCACCCCCTCCACCACCACCCATGCCACTCATGTAACCAGAGTCGTAGCCACTGTTCAAACATGTCAAACAATTTTGAGAATATATGATGCATGCACAATATCATTTCAATATTTTCTTTTAAATAGTAGATTTTTATATGTTATGGTTATGATGACGTTATCATAATATGAATATAAAATGTGGTGACGCCATCCCCTTTCCTCCTAAACGTAAAACGTACTAACGTAAAAAGTCTTGTTTTGTACGAAAGAAGTAATAAAGTTATATAATAAAATTCTTGCTTGGTTAAAAAATGACCTGCTCAATATTAAAATTAATATTAAGTATAAATTCTAAACTGAGTTTTTTTGTGTTTAGGTTTTTCGTATGAATTATTATGTATTTAAGTGGGTATTTTTTTATGTTTGAGGGGATGCGATGTAAAAAAAAAACTTTTTACTCGCGTCGGCTCAATCATTATGAAAGCTACCTGCCATTATCGTACCCTCGGGCGGATGAACCTTGCTGCATCTGTTTCATGAACATGCCCATGGTATTATTCCAGCCGTCCATGCTACCGCCACCTCCACCACCCATATTTCCCATGCCCATGTTGCCCATGCCACCTGACACTGCATCACCACCCCCCATTGTGTTGAATGGATTTATTTGTAGCTGGGGTGAGTTAAAGACAGAGATGTTGCCGGGTTTCAGCACACCGTATGAAGCTAACAAGTTGCTGGCCGCGATAATTTCTTGAATTGCCTTGGGTGGAAACCCAACATTCAGCAAGTAGGCTTTCATCCCCTCAATCATGTGAGGTGGGGGAGTGTGTCCGTTGGAAATTGGGGGTCCGGCAAAGGTGCACCAGAAGTGAACTTGTGGAGGATAGCCGGAAGTTGTATTGAATGCCGGAGCTTGTTGAGGACCTCCAGAGCTAGGTCCAGAGTTTCCACGGTCGCCACCGCCACCGCCGCCGCCACCACCACCACCTCCACCGTTGTTTCCGCGGTTCCAATTTCTTCCACCACCGCCGCCACCACCACCTCCTCCGCCTAAAATGTTGTATTTAATATAAGTAATCCATTAAAAAGACGTAATCATAATAATTATCAATTGAAAATATTACACTAAATACTCAGCTTATTAACTTACGTCCACCACCCCCACCGTATCCTTTGTTGTCATCTCCGTAATCTTCCGAGTACTCCTCACGGTTATTAGCATGGCCACCACTACTTGAGTAGTTGATGGTTAAGCAAGATGAGCTTTGTGGATCGCCCTTGATAATTTCCAGAATTAACCTTAAAGCTTTCTCGATATTTTCGGGATCGCCTTAACGAAAATAACGAACGAAATAAAGTTAAATGTTAATCAAATTTCAATCAAGGAAATACACACTATCCCGCTTTTGACGTGAAGACTCACTATCACACATCCACTTACTTTCATTGTTTTGTATCGTCACAACTCGTTCATTTGTTGGGAGCTGCTCATTCTTCTGTGTAAGATTGATGTGACAGTTAGACTCCTCTTGTATACTCTTCACCCGTGAGCCTCCCTTCCCAATAATTAAGCCAGCAGTTGCTTGTGGCACAATCAGAGACAACTGTAAGCATACAATAAATGTTTCAACGATTACTAAATGGTTCCAAAAAGCGAAAAACTTCAAATAGTTACTAGTAATTTTTGTTTGCTGAACAAACCTCCTTGTCAGATACGTTCTTCGGTCTTGGATTCTTGGGAAAAAGATCACTAGGACTTGTCATTCTTTTAAAAATCACCATGGTTGCCGCCAAAACATTAGAAACCTTTCCTGACATGATCGCAACTCGGTTATCCGTTCCTAGAATAAAATATAAACATGATATAATGTAATTAAATGTACACACAAAGTACTGCATAATAAAACCGGTGGTGTTGGCACTTATCATCACCGTACACGAGTACAAAATGCTATTTAAAAAAAATTGTAGCTACCTGGAAATACATCGTTAGCCTTGCTCATACGAATGTGTACGCTGTACTCTTTTTGTAGGTCAGAAATATTTTGACCTCCTTTCCCGATAACAGAACCAGCAGTTGCTTGGGGAACCATAAACTTCAGGTATACCGCATCAGGATCTACAAAGAAATTAAAAAAAAAAAAATTAAACTTATTAATCACGTAATATCCAAAAAAAATATATATAACACTCAACTCAATTACGAGTACTAGTCAAATCAACACAATTTACATTCGTAAATCACGATTTTATACACGCAGACGCAACACAAAACGAAATGTGTAAATACAAGCAATATTATAACTAGCCATTTTAAGTACCTACTTCAAAAAGTCCAGACAAACAAAACCCAAACAAATCAATTAACTACAATTTTCTTTTCCCAGACAGATTACCTTCCTTAACAAATATGCTAATGTAATTTAATCAAATACTATACACATCCTTCAACTACTCACCATTATGGAAATTAGACTTCTTTTGAGGACTTCCCGAGTAGTCCCCGTCATTAGGCCTTTTCTTTCCTTGTCCTCCTCCCTGTTGCTCGTGACCGCCGTCATCATTCCCTTCCATTTTCATTCGAAAAACTTACACTACAAATGAACAGGTAACTCAGAAATAACCTCCTTGCACCTTCACCAACACCACTACTTGACTAACTATGTAAAACTTCTTTCTTGGTGTGGTGGTGACCTTCAAAACAACAAACTTATTTCCTTTAACACTTGTTGGTTTATTTAAAATTAAACAACCACTTTGTTAATTCTACTAACTAATTACTTAATTATATCTCATTCGTTACGCCAACTTCTACAAAAAAAATTGCACAAAATACTGATAAATTATTGAAGCCGCTTTTTTAGTGCTATTAAATATTCTCGTCCCCCTTTTACTTCTGGAACTTGGAAAAATGTCAACAACAAAAACCCAGATGATGATGACAACAATGTAAACTAACTTTAACTATAGTTTCCCATTAGAAATAATAATAAACAACAAAAAATTGTTTTTTTGTTCAGTTAAAATGTCAGAGAGATGATAATAATAAGCACAGGGGAATAGATGGAGAGATGGAAGAGAGAGAAAGAGAGGTGGACGAGGACGACTCTTCTTTTTTCTCAAGCTTCTTGGACAAGCAAGTCAAGAGCCGACTAGACGGAAAATGCTGAAAAATACACAGCAAAGATGACTATGCTGACGTGATGATGATACAAGAAAAAAGACCGAGGGACTCGGCGGTCGGCGTTTTTTTATATATATTTTTATATTCTATCATCGCCAGACCGTAGCAGCGCGTTGATTTTAACATGGGTAAATTATAAAGGCGAAAAAAAGCCGCCACGGGTAAGCAGCTAAATACGCAGCAGGCGAAATACACGCAGGAATATCTGCTACGTAAATAATATGCAGGGAAAGTATGCATGCTTATGGTATTACAAAACTGGCTTTATACTTCTAATGCGACTTAGCCGAGTGGTGGAGGTGGTGGTGGCGGCGTGCCGGTTTTTTTAGTATATGCGTAGGTAGCACTATTAAAAATGTATGGGAAGGATAGAAGCTTGAAGAGGACAATGTGAACAAGATTGAATTGAAGAGTAAATTGTTTAATATGGTTGGGTATGCAAGTGACGCGTCAACTACTCGGGAAAATGGTAAGGTACGTGTGTATATAATAGGTGACTTGACATATAAACCGAATGAATGGAAATCAGTTTCAGGTACATAAATACATGTGATAAATTATCATTGATAATGCATAGTGAGTATATAGTAGCGTAACTGGTGTACGTGCAGTAATAAGAGGAAAAGGGTTTAAAAAAATGTGTATATGGGGATATGAAAGTATCCGATGGTTATTCCGACACTAAAATAAAATACCTAGATAGCTTTTCTTTTGTTCTTTGGTGTCCTTTTCTTGAGAAATATGCGATGGATTTGCTAGATCTTGGTTGAAAACTCCGATTTTTTCTTAGGATGTATTTACAAAAAAAAGTGCATGGAGGTAAAGTGTAAAAATAGGTATGAGTTGAGCGTGGCTTGAATTTTGAATTGTGTAACATTAGTGTTATGGGGTCGGGGTCTGCGCTATGCACTGTATGCACGTTGACGTTTTACTTTGTCATTTGTTTAAAAAGATGAATATTCATGGTGACTCTTTGAGGTTGAATGTGTGTTGACGGGATATTTTATTTGTTGGCGTGGAAAAATAAAAGTTAATTTTTTTTAGGAAAAGGCAAATTGTTGTGGGCAAACTTGTCCTCCTGCTGATGTATGTATTTACGTCGTACGTATATTTTACAGTGGATTTGCCTAAATAAAGTGAGGAGATTGACATGCTATCAATGCTATCTTTGTTTTCAGTAAATGCTATCTTTATTCTGTCACAGAAAATCCTTCCCCTTTTCCATCCATTCTTTGCAAGCATATTTTACCCTCCATTTTTCCATACTCCAATTCCATATACATACATACACCACGACATACAATTACATCTAATATAACTATCAACACAGTCTTATCGTTTCTTTAGCGTCACCACCACATGTGATTTTGTACTGGGATCCAAAGTCCAGACGAACGGAGAAGTCAATGATTCTCACAGATGTCAGGTGGTGCATGTATTTTGTCGCCGGAATAATCTGTTGGAATGTAAACTTGAAATGAAAGGAGATAAAAGTATAGATTACCTAATTCAGTGGCATACCACTACCACCGGTCCAACGGCGTACACCTGTCTCAAGACGCCCCAAAACAGGACTGATTTACAACTTTTCAACACAACACATTTACAACAACACAATGTATGATGTGATGTATCAGAAGAATCAGATGGCTTATGTTTGAATTTTGTAGCTTTTGGCTTGGTGTAAATATGAGAAACATAATTGTAATAATGTGCTGAGCTGAAAAATTCATTTTAAGGAACATTGGAAAGATTTGGAAGTGACAGTTTGTTTGACATTTGTCATACACGCATGGCCAATTGTAAAGTAAAATGATTATTAACGCGGCCAACGATGATGATCGGGAATTCCTCTGTGTTCCAGTCCCTTCAAGGATGTTGGATGAGCTACCATCTTTGGTGCAACTTTTGGAGAACACATTCACATCTGCTGACGTTGTACCCGAGGTGGAAGGAAATGGAGAATCGCCTCCAACTATGCGAAAAAGACCTAAAGTACTAGCGACGCAAGAAGTCCCACTTGAACAAAAACGACTTGACAAGTCCATTCAACTACCCGGTATCTCAATAGAGGACTTCAAAAATGATCCTGTCATCTTGGTAGCACTCCGTCGGCTGTTGAATGTATTGAAGGAGCTGTTCTTTAAACATCAAAAACATGTGGATCAAATAAAGTTTAGCAGTGCAATGGCGGAAATTGAACAACTGTCACGATGCACTTGGGAGCAGTTGAATGTGGGACATTGGAAATCAGTCCCAAGGCTTTGGAGAAAACTGTACACATGTTTGATGATTTTGAAGGTTAGCGTTAATATGGCTTTTTAAAATTGTATGCTTTATTCACTTCAATATATATTTTTATCATTTGATGATTGTCAATTTGTCATATATAATTGGCATATTATTTGCAGGTTGCATTCATGGTGCTAAAAACTCAACCACTTTCAGAAATCATTCGAGAATGTGACATGGGTCTTCTAATGGGAGAACCAATTTGTGCAAACGTCCTCAGTAAAATCTCAGAGGAGATTAGCGACAAAATCGTTGCCACTGCCAACGAGGCGGATGCAAGTTTCATTGTAGCTGTTAAAGATTCTTCAGAAACCCTTGACCTTGACCCCTGCTCTGGTACAACTCTCTACCAAACAAGGAAGGAACATCCCCTGACAAACAGATCTAAAAATGAAGTTCCTATTCACATTACTGATATGCCAAGTTTATCAGAGTTTTCCTCGTACATGGAAAGTGGAACACCGGCTATCCTCTGTAACATTGTAAACCACTGGCCTGCAGTTGAAAAGTGGAATGTAAAATATATTCAAAAAGTAGCTGGTTTCCGTTCCGTCCCTGTTGAACTTGGTGAAAAGTATACTTCCGAAGATTGGACACAGAAAATCATGATCATTAACGATTTTGTGCAAAAATACATGAAACATTTGCCATCATCCCCTGCTCCCCAACAAATCGGCTACATCGCCCAACACACCTTATTCGACCAACTACCAAAACTACGTGAAGATATCAAAATCCCTGACTACTGCGCTTTGGGAGAGGAAGGAATATCAAGTTTGGAAATTAATGGCTGGTTTGGTCCAGCAGGTACCATTTCTCCCTGTCATTACGATCCAAAACATAATATTTTAGTGCAAGTATTTGGCTCCAAGGCCGTCCGTTTGTTTCCTCCCAAGGAAACAGAAAAGTTACGACCATACCCGGCATCTTCTTTGTTATTCAATACTAGTCAGTTGGACGTGGAGCAAGA